>JASSKH010000017.1:6304599-6425653 GCA_031763025.1 Macrocystis pyrifera | reverse complement strand
AACATGCGCTCAGGGCGCAGGCCGAGTCACGAGGATAAGGTTGCTGTTTGTTTGCTCGTACGATGAGTCCCATCTATGATATATAGCCAGCTGATGGACCAACATAAAAAAGGACGTCCCGAGAAGACTATTACGGGGGTCCATAGTTAATGGGACCAAATTTTGTTAGTAAAAATACGTAAATATATGGTTTTTTATCTACACCATAGGTCCTATTAACTATGGACCTCCGTAATAGACGGAAGGCGAGAAGGCAGCAAGAGGGTGGAGACAAAAGAGCTTGGCTAACTACAACCTAAAACGAGCAGTCCTATATGTCCAGTTGGTGGGTCGAGGACGGCACAACCGACACAAAGAGGACGGAGAGAGACAGACAACCAAGGGGGGGGGGGGGGGCTGAAGGGGCTCGGAAAAAAAAAAACAAAAACAAAATAAAACAAAAGCAAGCAAGGAAGGAAGGAAGGAAGAATAGAGCAGAGGGTCCCACAAATATAACAATGAAAAAGGTGATGCAAACGACGCAGAACGGCAGGATACTGGGGGGGGGGGGGGGGGTACCATCGACTTTTGGCAGGAAATAGGGTATCACAACAAACAAAAAAAAAAAAGAAAGACAAACGAAAGTAAAACGCAACAACTCGGGTTCCAACCATTTTAGGCAGTCCCTCGGATGACGAAACCCGTCGTCAACCAGGAAAAAAAAAAAAAAAAAAAATGGTCAAAAAGTTATATTTAACTTTTTTTTTTTTTTTTTTTTTTTTTTTTTTTTTTTTTAATCCTCCGGCGGATTGGTAAAAATAAAGCTTGAGCTCACCACACTTCCACGTTCCCAATTTCGTGTGTCGTGTGTCAATTTAGCCCAGTTGGGCACGTTGACCCGACCTGACCCCCGAGAGGAGCAGGTTCGGTGGAGATAGCCACCCGGGAGAGTCATCTCTACCCCATCATCGCACAGGTATATTGCACGCGTCGACCTGACAGAAAGCACATAGTTAACAGGACCTATGGCATACATAAAAACCTATATATTTAGGTATTTTTACTAGTAATATTTGGTCCTGTTTACTATGGTCCCCCGTAATGTTATACTCGCATCACTAATCCCCAAGGTCATTGACTGACGCTGTTTCTATTTTTCACGCTTCTCAAGGGTATCTGCTCGGTTTTGTTCAAAATCCCTAGAATATTACTCCAGGTATGTCCTGTTGTTATTATAACGAGCTTGGGACTGCCATTTTTTTTTTTTTTTCGCCTAGAATGTAGAGGTCGCTTTGAGATGTGTGAAGCCAGAAGTCATACATATGCTAAGATTAGGTCGGGACACTTCGTATCCCCGGACAGGTTTGCCTATTAAGTCGGTTTGTTCGTTGGTACTCACGTGCCGTGGTTGCTTGTAAATAAAAGAAGAGCAGCTTTGTTCCTTTCGTGCACGCGCGGGGACAGAGAGTCAAAGCTCGTGCTTCGCTGGGAAAACCCCTTGTTTCCCATCTACGATACGCCTCCCAAGTAATACAAATACGATCCCAATACTTGAACCCAGGTAATTGCCGGGCGTTCAACCCGATTCAAGGCAGTATCGTAACAGCATGCCTATACTCGTAAAAGGCCTGACGCCAGAGATTCCCAAGGTTCACAACCGGCAAAAACTCCGCTTTTTTATTTGCCCTCCACCACGGCGCACGGCGCACACGGTTGACGAGACAGTTACATACACCCACCAACGCGAGTTGATTCCTATACACGCAGCGAGAGCTGCTCTATCTCCCGGAGTGTTGGGGGGCCTTCTACGTATATACAAGCAAAACTGTTTTATTTCCCTCTTATTTGACTCCCCCCCCCCCCCCCCCCCGCCATGCATAAACTAACTCATTGAGGGTGTCATCCATATGCAAAAGTCCGCCCTCACAGGCGGTTCTTAGTAGGATGCGGCTCACCCTTCATGCGACTCGCCGGACACCTCACGGCGCTTCGCGCTTGGTGCAAGCAATGTCTGCCTGGTCGGTGAGAACCCGACATGCTCCGTCCCGGCATTGTACGGATGCGAGGGTCTATGGTCATACGACTACGGCCATGCATGAGATCGAGTACATCTCTCCTATCGAGTACACCAAACCCCCCCCCCCCCCCCCCCCATGCATGATAACGAGCACACCCCCTACCCCCCCCCCCCCCAATTCAGCGAAGGAATATAAATGAAAACGTATTTGCACGGCCCAATGGACTTCGCGAAAACGCTTAAACTGCGATTGCGTGTAGGTGACCTGGACCTGCCAGAAAGAAGAAAGAGGTATACCAGTGGCCGGGAGGAGGAGGAAGTAGATGCACAGATGTGCCCGTGTGGCAAAGCGATAGAGTAGGACTCACATAGTCAGAGAATGTGAAATGTACAACGAGGAACGGGATGTGTTAGAAGAGATGAGGGAAATAGGCGAATGTGGCGTTTGTGTATGTTCTTCACGTTAGGCCATTCTTTCTACCCGTCGACATCCAGCACAACCAGTGTCCGTGCCGATTCTTCAATCCTAGAAAGATACAATGGAGGAGTTTGATACACTAGATAGCAGCGAGGGGAAAACGATCGCTATCCTAGGAGATAGATGGTGGTCACAGGCGGCCAAGCAGGAAGGGGATAATATTTGCGAAAATAATTATGTATTATATGGAAACAACGTAATGAGCGCCCAATCGTTGGAGGTGTCTCCATTAAGAGTAGGAACCGTGCTCCGTCTCGGAAGGGATGCGTGGTCAATGGTAAGAGTAGGAACCGTGCTCCGTCTCGAAAGGGATGCGTGGTCAATGGTCGATGACTGAGGCAAGCGGCGAATGAGTAGCCCCCCCCCCCCCCCCCCCCTGCTCCGTCTCGAAAGGGATGCGTGGTCAATGGTCGATGACTGAGGCAAGCAGCGAATGAGTAGCCCCCCCCCCCCCCCCCCCCTTGCTCCGTCTCGAAAGGGATGCGTCAATGGTCAAATGACTAAGGCAAGCAACAAATGAGCACGCCCCCCCCGCCCCCAATTCAGAGGGTCTGTGGTCATACGACTAGGGCCATGCATGATAACAAGTACACCCCCCCCCCCCCGCACCAATTCAGAAGCTCACAATCGACTTCGTATACGTGTACGCTTTTTTGTGCCTAACAGTCCCTAATGTTTAACGCCCATACTGCGTAGAGCGGAAATCGATAGCCGAGCCGACACGCATACAAACAAGCGGTCTGTCTGTCTGCGCCAGGAATGCTCGGCTTCTCCGGTGCCCTGTGCTTCGAGCTAGGCGACCCAGCCGAACACCCCTCGAAACACCCCTCGTATGTATATACGTAAGACAGCAATCGACCAGCTAGTGGGGGGGCGAGAAGTGGGGAGGGGGGAGGGAAAAGGGGGGGAGGCGGTGGTGGCAGGGGGGGGGAGGAGGAAGGAGTGAGGGAAATTAGCGTGATGCTGCCGCGTCGTGGACTTGTGAATGGGGGGGGTAAACGGAGATATATTCCCCCCCCCCCCACAAGCACTCGGTCTTCAAGACGCGCCTCCGAGTGACGCACGCGTCGGGGGGGGGGGGGGAGCTGGGCGGGTGGGAGGGCATATCATTCGCAAACAAGAGGGAGTGATAGGCGGGGGAAGTTGTTTTGTTTTGTTAGTTCGTTTTTTCGGCATCCGTACGCACCTTAAATTCCATCGCGGGAGCATCGATGTCGCTTTCCGAGACGGGCGACAAGGTCGCGGGCTTGCTTTCTTCGCAGAGCAGCGTGGCTGGCGCGTGTTAACAGTATATAAAGTTGTGACCCGTCGGGTATACCAGGGCAAGCGGGTATCCCCATTTTTTCAGGCACACGAATCTGGGGAGTTGTTGTTGTTGTTGTTGTTGTTTTCTTCACATTAAACCGTTCTTTCTACGCGTCGACATCCAGCACAACCAGTGTTCATGCCGATTCTTCAAACCTAGAGAGATGCAAGTTCTGTGGTCACAAAGCTACGCCACAGAGATACTACGTTGCCACGTATGCAATGCAATGCCATGTCATCATACTGCGTACGACAGGCACGACATACACATTCCATGACCTAGAGAAACAAAACGAAACAAAGAGAGTGCGGATATATAGCCGGGCACCCGGACAACATATTATAGCAAAAAGGCCCGGTTTATACTAGTACGGGGGGTCATATGACGGAGGACCATAGTAAATGGGACCAAATATTGTCAGTAAAAATAGGGAAATATATAGGTTTTTGTGTATACCATAGGTCCTATTAACTATGGACCCCCGTACTAGTAAATAGGACCCAATATTCTTAGCAATGAAGTGAAATATATAGGTTTTTGTGTGTAACGTAAGTCCTATTTACTATGGTCCCCCGTAATACACAGAGTTTTAGTGGTTTGTTCCCAAAGGGTGAAGCCGCACGTAGTATGTGTGTCCGTGTTGGGGGACCCCGAGGCAGCGATCAAAACAGCGACAACATCCGCGTGTTAAAAAAAAAAAAACGCCTGCGAACAGCTGAAGCGCCCAGCAATGCGGGTAGATAATTGCATCGTACATGTTGCCAACAGCATCATGGTGCGAACAGCTGAAGCGCCCAGCAATGCGGGTAGATAATTGCATCGTACATGTTGCCCCCGTTGCCGTGCGACTCCGATCAACCATCGTGACTCGGACACCAGTTTGTATGATAGTATCCCCACTAAATCACGCTGTGACCGTTGCTGTAATCGTCATTTATTTTTTTATTTTTTTGGTGTGTTCTCCCCTCTGAAGCCCCAAGGATATAGTTCTCTTTTTTGAGGGTGTGAGGAGGTGTAAGGTGAGATGTATCCAACCGGGGACGCGTAGCAAACAGCAGTCGAGTACCAAAGAAAGGTACTCGTTCTCATGTCGGGTACCCGGCTACCCGGGTCCACATACGTACATACCAAAACACCTGCTGCTGCTATGATTGCTGCTGCTGTGCCTCGAAGGGAGGACCGAGGAAAAAGAGTAGGATGGAGGAGGGCAACGAGCAACAACAACATACTATTACGGGGGTCCATAGTTAACAGGACCTATGGTGTACATAAAAACCTATATATTTGCCTATTTTTACTAACAAATTTCGGTCCCGTTAACTATGGACCCCCGTAATACATACATGATGACTGTCCGCCGCGCTGCTGCGCTGTCGGTGTTTTGGCTTTTGATTGTCGTCGGTCGTCGGGAGTCGGGAGTCTTCTGCAGACGCTCGGTCTGTGTACCTCTCAACAAGTCGCTTTTTCGTACTTGCTTTATCCTGTACTGAAATACTGCCTCTTAAATTTTCATGTTTCCGTAAAAATCGCATGATGATCTATATATCCATCCCCGCTTTTCGATCTTTTTCTTCAAAAATCGACCGAAAAATAGCATTTTCTAAACGAAACGAAAAAGATTAAAAAAAAATAAGGCGATCTTGTGAAAAACACAGAAACCGAGACACACCACACCACACGCACACCACCGCCGTACAAACTCCTCCTATAACTATTACGGGGGACACTAGTTAATAGGACCAAATATTGTTAGTAAGAACAGGGAAATTTAGAGGTTTTTGTGTGTACGGTAGGTCCTATGTACTATGGTCCCCCGTAATACTACTGCTGCTACTGCTCTCGAGGGGGAAGAAAAGAGCTGCGGAACTCTGAATCCACAGCGAAGGCACTATATTGCTGAGAATGTTGCACCTGCCATCATTGGTTCCTGTCGTGGCGGCTACGTACGGCTGCCTCTGTCGGGACTCTTCTCGTGGTAGCAACTGGAACGGGGTGAGGACGCAGCGGGCGGGGGGGCTTGGTATTCACCGAACAATCGCGGTGAGTGAGAGAGGGGGCGCGAATCGAAAGTTGAAAATAATCCTGTCTGCCTGCCTGCCTGCCTGCCTGCCTGTTGTAATACTGCTGCGCTGGCTGTTATTGTTATCGTTGACCCTGGCGAGCTATGAAACAGTCGCCATGCCTGCCTGCAGTGGGTCAAGGGCCAGCGATACGTACACGGGTATTGTGAAGAAGTGCGAGAGGGCAAGAGTGCCAGGAGATATAATCCACCAAAGAAGTGTGACACAGACAAAGGTGTCTGTGCTTGGCCAAGCGCTGACTGACCCAGTTCGTATTGACGTTCTCTTCTTATTTGTGCGAGGCTTGCTCGATGAGGCAAAAGTGAGACGAGTGAGATATAGGGGGGAAAAGACGTGGGGTAGAAACTTGAGCCAGAAGTGCCCTCTGACTTCAACCGGTTATAATCTACTCTGGTAAGGGTACATACGTCAGCCCAACTTCAATAACACAAACACCCCGTGAGACCTGACGCATATACATACCGCGTGCGTACATCTCCGGGTCTCTTCAGGCTACACAATGATCTTATTCCAGCGGTACGATGGATACGATCCAATTGCTGTACGGGATACTATCCGGCAGATCCTACAGGTATGCGGTTGGTACCCTCATCTTACTGCAGACGGTACGATGGATACGATCTTTCGAATTGTCTTTGTTTTCGTTTTTGTTTATTCTCTTTGTTTCGTTTTTGTTTCTCTAGGTCATGGAATGTGTATGTCGTGCCTGTCGTACGCAGTATGATGACATGGCATTGCATTGCATACGTGGCAACGTAGTATCTCTGTGGCGTAGCTTTGTGACCACATAACTTGTATCTCTCTAGGTTTGAAGAATCGGCATGGACACTGGTTGTGCTGGATGTCGACGCGTAGAAAGAACGGTTTAATGTGAAGAAAACAACAACAACAACAACAACAACAATAGGGTAGAAAGAACGAATGTGAAGAAAACAACAACAACAACAACAACAACAACAACAACAACAACAACAATACTATCTGATTGATCCTACAGACCAAGTCCTGTTGCGAGCCATTGGCTTCCAACGCCGACTTCGTACTGACCATGCCACCCTCTCTTACGCGAAGGCCCTCAAGATGACACGTTGCGAGAGCATCGAAACGACCATCCGCAAACGGCGTCCCTTCTTCGCGGGGGGGGTGGCACGGCAAAGCAAGGAGCGATTACCCAGCCGGGTGATGTTCGGGACGATTGCTGGTGGGGAGAACCCGAGACCTGGCGGACAGGTTAAGACTTGGCATAGATGCGTAGTCGAAGACCTTAGGGAGTTCCGCGCCACCGAAGGGTCAACGGAACTTGCCCCCTTGGTGTTTGGAGTTGAGACCGCACTGTGGCCCACTGCTGCAAAAAAGGCGGGGAAGTGGTACCGGGGGATCCTGGAAGCAGCCGAACGGTTCATGGTGAGGTGGCACGAGGCTGAGGCTGAGCTGAGCAGGCAGCGCCGCGCATCCGCCGTGGGTGGTGTCCAGGGGAATGGGGGGAGGAGGGGCAACAAGAGGAGTAGCAGAAAACCCGACCAAGGGAATGCGGAGAGGGGGGGGAAGAGGAGTAGAAGGGAAACTGCAGTGGACGAAAGTAGGAAGGCGATGGCAGATAGGGTAGCCAGGTACCGGGCAGACTAAGAAGTAGAACATGCCTATACTACTCGTACCACCAACTGGTGCAGCTGGTTCGAACGTGTGGTCTTCCTTCGTCTTCCTGTTGTTTTTGTTTATTTTTATTTCATTTTATTGTCTTCTTTGCGGTGACCCTATGTGATTTTCATTTCTCTTCCTTTCTCCGATTGATATGCCTTATTGAAGGAGTCGTGTGGCGTGGGTGGATGACGAGCCTGCTCTGCTTGTTTCGTACTGTCTGACGCCGAGGGGCCGGGCATAGTTGGCGAACGCTGGACGATGGTGGCAGACAGGGTAGCAAGGTACCAGGCGGGCCAGCAGGGAGACCCTGGCTGTGCTACTCGTACCATAAACTGCTGCCGCTACCTGGAGCATGCCTTGTGCTTTGTTTGGTTTGACTGTTATTTTTACCTTGGTTCTTAGTCTTACTCTGTTGATGACTAGTGGTGTTTTCTTCTTTTTCTTTTTTTTCCAGCTCGTTCTTTTCAAGTGTCTGCCACGTCCCCTACGTGGGGGTACGATGGTTTGTTGCTATAGTGAAGTATATACATATACCAGGTATATTTTTGTTTCTTCTTTTTGTTTCTTTTCTCTTTCGAATTGTCTTTGTTTTTGTTTTTGTTTTTTCTCTTTGTTTCGTTTTTGTTTCTCTAGGTCATGGAATGTGTATGTCGTGCCTGTCGTACGCAGTATGATGACATGGCATTGCATTACATACGTGGCAACGTAGTATCTCTGTGGCGTAGCTTTGTGACCACAGAACTTGTATCTCTCTAGGTTTGAAGAATCGGCACGGACACTGGTTGTGCTGGATGTGTGTGTGTGTGTGTTCTTCACATTAAACCGTTCTTCTACTCGTCGACATCCAGCAAGCCCAGTGTCCGTGCTGATTCTTCACCCTAGAAAGATACGAGCTCTGTGGTCACAGACTACGACACAGAGATAACACACCGTAATGCATTAATAGCCTACGCAATACCATGCGTTCGCACTAGGTGCGGCCGACACAACATACATACATACGCCAGCAACCAAAATACACCATAAAGAACGAGAAGCAACGAAGAAACCAAACCGAAAAAGAACAAGAAAAAGAAAAAGAAAAGGAGAAGAATCCCAAATAAATAAATAAAATGGGAAGCCAAAGCTCAGACACATACATACTTACCCCGATGTCGACGCGTAGAAAGAACGGTTTAATGTGAAGAAAACAACAACAACAACAACAACAACAGACTCTGCGAGGGGGGCACGACAGCAGTTTGTTCCTTCTATGTTTTCGTTTCGTTTCTCAATTTTCATGGAATATGTTTGTCGTGCCTGTCGTATCTGGTATGATCACATGTTGTTGTGTTCTTCACATTAAACCGTTATTTTTACCCGTCGACATCCAGTGCCGATTCTTCAATCCTAGAGAGATACAAGTTCTGTGGTCACAAAGCTACGCCACAGAGCCACTACGTTGCCACGTATGCAATGCAATGTCATCATACTGCGTATGACAGGCACGACATACACATTCCATGACCTAGAGACGAAACAAAGAGAAAAACAAAAAACAAAGAAGACAATTCGAAAGAGAACAAGAAAAAACAAGAAAAAAAAACAAATACATACCTGGTATTAATATATACCTGGTATATAACAACAAACCATCGTGCCCCCCCCGCAGGGGCTATCTGACAGACACTTGAAAAGAACGAGCTGGAAAAAAAAAGAAAAAGAAGAAAACACCACTAGTCGTCGTCAACACAGAGTAATGTTAAGATATGGTCTTGTATGAGATTGAAAGCCCGGTATATCTTCCTCGCCCCCCCCCGTGCGGGCGATATGGCGATGGCTTTCATCGACGATTTCTTCCTGCCCCTTAAGGTTAGGTCTTCCCTCTATTTATTTTTTTTACGTACTTTGCCGGCTTCGTTGCCTCGCCGTTCAGAGGTGTGGGAGTGGGTTTTGAGGAGCCGCATCTTCGACTCATCATGTTCTAGCTCGTGGAATCGGGGTTTCCACGAATTTCCCATAATTCTCCATATACGGCTCATCAGAGTGGGCTAGTGTTAAGATATGGTCTTGTATGAGATTGAAAGCCCGGTAACTACCTGCGTTTAGTCACTGGGAACGTATTTGTAGTACTTGGAAGGCGTATCTTAGATGCAAAACCAGGGTTTTTCCAGAGGAGCACGAGCTTGGTCTCAGTCTCCGCGTGCACGAAAGGAATAAAACTGTTCTCTTCTTCTATAGCTAAGCAAACAACACATGTGAGTGCAATGTTTACCGACTTAAAAGGCAGACCTGTCCAGAGATACAAAGTGTCCCGCAACCCGGGATCTTAACAGTAAGACTCAGAACCAAGGGAAAATAACAGGCAAACCAAACAAAGCACAAATCATCCTCCAGGTAGCGGCAGCAGTTTTGTGGTACGAGTAGCACAGCCAGGGTCTCCCTGCTGGCCCGCCTGGTACCTTGCTACCCTGTCTGCCACCTTCGTCCAGCGTTCGCCAACTATGCCCGGCCCCTCGGCGTCAGACAGTACGAAACAAGCAAAGCAGGCTCGTCATCCACCCACGCCACACGACTCCTTCAATAAGGCATATCAATCGGAGAAAGGAAGTAGAGAAAGAAAATTAAATGAAAATCACATAGATAGGGTCAGCGCGAAAGAAGAAAATTAAATGAAACAAATATGAACAAAAACAAAAGGAAGACAAAGGAAGACCACACGTTCGAACCAGCTGCACCAGTTGGTGGTACGAGTAGTATAGGCATGTTCTACTTCTTAGTCTGCCCGGTACCTGGCTACCCTATCTGCCATCTCCTTCCTACTTTCGTCCACTGCAGTTTCCCTTCTACTCCTCTTCCCCCCCCTCTCCGCATTCCCTTGGTCGGGTTTTCTGCTACTCCTCTTGTTGCCCCTCCTCCTCCCATTCCCCTGGACACCACCCACGGCGGATGCGCGGCGCTGCCTACTCAGCTCAGCCTCAGCCTCGTGCCACCTCACCATGAACCGTTCGGCTGCTTCCAGGATCCCCCGGTACCACTTCCTCGCCTTTTTTGCAGCAGTGGGCCACAGCGCGGTCTCCACTCCAAACACCAAGGGAGCAAGTTCCGTTGACCCTTCCGTGGCTCGGAACTCCCTAAGGTCTTCGACTATGCATCTATGCCAAGTCTTAACCTGTCCGCCAGGTCTCGGGTTCTCCCCACCAGCCATCGTCCCGAACATTACCCGACTGTGTAATCGCTCCTTGCTTTGCCGTGCCACCCCCCCGCGAAGGAGGGACGCCGTTTGCGGATGGTCGTTTCGATGCTCTCGCAACGTGTCATCTTGAGGGCCTTCGCGTACGAGAGGGTGGTATGGTCAGTACGAAGTCGGCGCTGGAAGCCAATGACTCGCAGCAGGACTTGGCATTGCAGTGCTCACTTCTCTATGATGTTGTGAGCTGTGTACGTGGCAACGTAGTATCTGTGTGCCGTGGCGTAGCTTTGTGACCACAGAACTTGTATCTCTTCTGGGATTGAAGAATCGGCACAGATACTGGTTGTGCTGGATGTCGACGGGTAGAAAGAACGGTTTAGTGTGAAGAAAACAACAACAACAACAACAACAACAACAACAACAACAACAACAACAACAACAGATGATCTGATATGCGGTTGGTCTGCGCGGAGATGGATACGATCTAACTGCTGTACGGCAGACTATCTGACAGATCCCATAGGTATGCGGTTGGTATTTGTATCTTATTCCAGACGGTAAGATGGATACGATGATACGATCCAACTGTACGGAATACTATCTGACAGATCCCGCAGGTATGCGGTTGTTGGTAGTCGTATCTTATTCCAGACGGTAGTAAGATGGATAAGATCCAACTGTACGGAATACTATCTGACGGATCCTACAGATACATCCGGTTGGTCTATTTACTATTAATACCTGGTATAAACCAAGGTACTCCACGACAGTATCTCTATAGTATCACCAGCAGCACAGCAGTTTTGCAGCAGCAGCAGCAGCAGCAGCAGCAGCTGCAGCTGCAGCAGCACGCACGCACTTTGTCCGCGGAGCGCCTCTCCTCGTTACACACACGTCGAAAAATCATCGATCGACTCGTTTTTGTTTTCGTTTTTTTTTTCGGCGCCTCCCTGATGATAACCATATTATTATAAAAATTACACAGCAGTTTGATGCAAGAGTGCAGAGTCGTACGTACGGCAGAGCATACTACCAGGTATACAGCAACGACAGCAAGCAGCAATACTGCTGCCGTATTACTACTACTACTGCTACAGTGCTGCTGTTGTGCCAGGTACAGAGTAGTATGCACCGTGCAACACACAAGACAACAAATCGTACACCCGTTGGCATGGATTGTCGTATACTGCAGTAGCTGTATGTCGTAGTACCAGGTATGTGTTAGTAGTAGTCGATTTTCTCCAAGGCAAAAAGGAGCAAGGGGAGAGCACACACATATTGTCTTGTGCGAGATTGAAAGCCCGGTAACTACCTGGGTTCAGTCACTGGGAACGTATTTGTAGTACTTGGAAGGCGTATCTTAGATGGAAAACCAGGGGTTTTCCAGAGGAGCACGAGCTTGGTCTCAGTCTCCGCGTGCACGAAAGGAATAAAACTGTTCTTCTTCTATAGCTAAGCAAACAACACATGTGAGTACAATGTTCACCGACTTAAAAGGCAGACCTGTCCAGGGATACAAAGTGTCCCGCAACCCTTGACCTTAACAAGTGGCGTCGTCGGCTTAGGACTTTCCGCTTTTCCGTGCATCTTCCTCGCCCCCCCCCCGTGCGGGCGGTATGGCGATGGCTTTCATCGACGATTTCTTCCTGCCACTTAAGGCTAGGTCTTCCCTTTATTTTTTTACGTACTTTGCCGGCTTCGTTGCCTCGCCGTTCAGAGGTGTGGGAGTGGGTTTTGAGGAGCGGCATCTTCGACTCATGTTCTAGTTCGTGGAATCGGGGTTTCCACTATTTTCCCATAATTCTGCATATACGGCTCATCAGAGTGGGCTAGTGTTAAGATATTGTCTTGTATGAGATTGAAAGCCCGGTAACTACCTGGGTTCAGTCACTAGCAACGTATTTGTAGTACTTGGAAGGCGTATCTTAGATGGAAAACCAGGGGTTTTCCAGAGGAGCACGAGCTTGGTCTAAGTCTCCGCGTGCATGAAAGGAATAAAACTGCTCTTCTTCTATAGCTAAGCAAACAACACATGTGAGTACAATGTTTACCGACTTAAAAGGCAGACCTGTCCAGGGATACAAAGTGTCCCGCAACCCTTGATCCTAACACAACACGAAAATATGTATTGTGGTGGCGCCGGAAAAAATCTCTCGTTAGACAGACGCATCGCTCGGCGTTGTTTGCACTCTCTTCCCCTCGGCGAGAAAGAAAGTCAGCTTGGTGGAAACCATTCGCCCCATCAGGGGGTGGGGCTGGTATCTTTTTCTTGCGTGTTTATACGGTACGGTGGAAGGTCGCAGGGGGGGTGTACAATGGTGACACACATTTTTTTCCACTTGACACAAGCCAAGAACCTCACGTAGATACACTACTTCGAAAAGAAACGAGCGTGGTCATATCATCATACAGCGGTAGTTTAGATGGCGTTAATGATGACATGGCCGCCGGGACTTGATGGTTTTGGTGGCAAATCGGCTCGAGAAAGAAATGCCAACAACACCAACAACAACAGCAGCAGCAGCAGCAGCAGCAGCAGTCATTCCCGCTTAGACTCAGTTGGTTGCGGGGCACCCGTTTTTTTCGCTTATCCTGATAGCCTGGGGTTTTGCTTCCGTCCGAAGCACATTTTTCTGCGATCCACAAGGTAATTAAACGTATATAGCAGCATCAGCAAGCAGCTTGTGTGTGTGCCGTAGGATACCCTTGACACAGACGCACCTACTGAGATGCTGCTCCCTAAGCATGATGGTCCATTCGCTGTATCGTAGCCGAACTCCCACAGCAGTAGTTTGTTGATGTCGGTTTACTACAAGCGAGTCGAGCAAGTACTGTAGACTACGGACGCTGGGTGTGCTGTGGATCTTGACGGGTGGAAATTAAAAAAAAAAAAAAAACAAGAACAAAAACAGTTTCAATCGGAACAACACACAGCAATACACAGCCATTAATAATTAATAGTGATACTTACTCCGTGAGAGATAGACACTGTTGTGTAGTGTTGTGCCTGGTGCAACAACGGATGATGAGGATCTGCTCAAGAGGCGCGATTTTCCACTACATACATTAGTATTTATATATACAATAGACTGTAGGCCTATAGTAGAACCCCTATATAACCAACTGTGATGTGAAGCCGAGGTGAAGGTACGGGACGCAGGTGTATCTGGCAGCTGGGAAGCGGTGCTTCGCTTCTTCTGGTAAAGTTATTCTTTATAGATGGCGAGAGCTAAGGAGGTGCTCTGGTAGATTAGATCCTGTAGAACTTTCCTATGCATACCGATCGTTCTCCTGCTAACATAAGCACTTCTCATTTTATAGTCCTATCTCCGTTAAGGAACATTACCCTCGTCTAACGGCCTATCCGCTTTAGAGAACATTCCTAGAAGAACGTTACTCTCAACCAAACGTTACTCTCGACCAACGGAATATTCGCCGGGATAATCCATTCTTTGGATTATTCCCGTAGTCCTGAGATCACAAAACTGCAGACTACTTTGTCTATATTTATAGCGCATGAATACTTCACTCATATCACATTAGCCCACCCTGAATAGTTGTATATGCAGACCACACGATGGTCGAAGGATGATGACGAAGTTCATCCCAAACGACCAGGAAAAAGGTGGTCGAAGATGCGGCTATTCGAAACAAAAAAAACGAGGCTATAGATTCCCCCACACCTCGTAATAAGACCCAAACACCACGAAGGGGGGGGGGGTTCACTGAAAGTAGCCACCGGAAGGAAGAGCAAAGGAGAAGAAGACAGAACTCGCCGGTCATTGGGGGTCTCCAGGTGCATTCTACCACGTGGTGACACGTATCGTGGAGGTCATCGATTTTGTCATTCCACGGCGGAGACGGGGTATAGGGAACGGAAAAAGAAACCTCGATAGTACTGCTAATAGCACCAGTACTTATATACCAGGTACCTACTAAGAAAGAACAACAGAGCTTGTACGTACTTGTAGGTGTGATTTTACGGTGCCTCATAAGAGGGGAGAAGCGTCTACTCACCTATGCTGAGAGGGGAGAAGCGTCTACTTACGCCACTAGGCAGCTTGTCACGCTCTACACTACAAACCTACTCGGGAACGCAGGTTCGAGAATAAAAAAAGTTTAAAGGAGAGCGAGGAAACGAAAGAAAACAAGAGACAAGGGACGAAAAAAAAATGACTTCAATACCGGATGCCTCCCGGGTAGAGATGACTCACATGATCGTGAGAAGATCTAGAAGAAGCGCTGCAGTCGTAAGCTTCGCCAGAATACTCGCTGATGCCGTTCAAGATCACAGTACCCCCGGACAGCGCGAGGACCCCCTCGATACCTCGGCTTTGCTGAGCAATTCCGCTGCGAACACGATGGTTCCGGTTAGGACCACTCGAACGTGGCTGGCTTTCCCCCCGCCGACGCCAGGTGAGGTGGCGATAGGAACAATTATCGCCGCCCCCTGCCCCCAACAAACAACACGCCATCGACAGCGCACAACACCGCAGAGCCCCCCCCTGGCTCGATGCGTTGTTGTTGGAACTGTTTCCCTGGCGACTGTCGGTTGTCATTGTCGTATGAACAACCGTTGACATGGCGCCCGTTGTAGGAGCGCCAGTTGCAGCCGCCTAACGTGATCCAAGCCCGGGTCCTCCCGCCTCCTCCATCTTCCACCAGACCTGTTTGTATCTATATCCGCCCAGAAGTACTTCACTCATATCACACAACCTCTTTGGGGCTTGAGAGGGAAAACATGCCGAAACAAACAAATGACTTGATTATACTACGGTACCGCGTAGGCCACACGAAGCAAGCAGCAGCCCAGGTTGAAAAGGCTAAAGGGGTACGATGGCATGGCAAGATGTGAAGTGTGTGATGTCCAAGCTGCAACATACCTGGCAAGGCGCACACGGAGCCGTGCGACACCCCCCCATCTTGATGATACTTGCCATGCTGCACGCTCTTTTTTCTATCAATAGACGGATGATAAGAACGTACAGTACAACAGTAGAAGAGTATTTACACTACTACCGTAAAACAGGAAACATACCACGCTGCCTTTGCGATGCGTACGGCGGATCTAGCGGCATGTCGGTAAATAGTATACTGCCTTTCCTCGGGACCCTTGCGAATAGCTGCTGCTGTGTGTTCCGTGGTCTGTGTGCTGCCCGACAGACAGACATACAGACCAGGGCGCTGGGGCGCCACTTTCCGGCGTTGAGCGCCTTCTTGCGGCGCAGTTATGTTCGAAGGTGAGGCGTGAGTCATCAGGGTCAAAAAAAGGTGGCGAAATGTTGCGATGGCGCACAGATTCGTCAGAATTGCGCGCAGCGCACGGACGGTCCACCGGGGGCTATTATGCTAAATATAGGGGCGACTTGTCGCACATACACACGTTTTTGAGCTCCGCTGTTCGCGAAAAATAACGCGCGGGAAGACGAAACACTTGTTTGTGGGGTCTTTTTCGCCGCCGGCGAAAATCGGTGAGTCAGTCTTTGTCATGCTGCTCGGCACGTACATACATGACAACGTAATTTGCGACACAAATAACTTACCCCAGGATCGTGGATTTCAGGTCAGAATAATAATTTGAAAAAAATGAGCTTTTGCTCCGCCTGAGGTTGAAACAGGCCTGAAAAAGCAAGCTCACAAAGATAGAGGGAAAAGCAGTTTCAATGAGCGTTACAGTACACCGTTGCATGCATATTACGATCGACGCTTAGTCTTTGCGTCTTTGCACTTGGCATGTCATTGCAAGTCAGCCTGACGCACGCCTGGCTACTAGAGGGTAGAAGGAGCATGTAAGGGCCATTCTTATCGGAGAGATTTTTTTTCCTAATTTCCATATTTTTTTCGCGCAATTTTTCATTCTTCCAGGTTTTCCTGATTTTTTTTCCCAAACATGTGAAATTTAACTTTCCTGATTTTTTTGCTTCTGGAGAATTTCACGATAGTGACAGAACGCCTCCGTAAGCTTATAAATTATCTCCAATTATTTCCAAACTTTGAAAATTCTGGTAAAAAAGCTCTCCGATAAGAATGAGCCTAAGACGGCGCGCTTTGAGTGTATTAACGCATACCTGGAATACTACGTCCAAATGTTGACCTCTGATCGACCCTACGGAGCAACAGCCTCGAGCAGCCTTCCGGGGGGCGCTCCGGGGTTCTCCGACGGGTGTTACGGTCTTAGTGAAGGTCTTAGTCCGTTGGGCTATTGGTGAAAGCTTAACCAAGCGCGTACCCAATCTATGCCTTATAACACTTTCCCCTCCCCCCCCTTCAGATCAACGGGGTCCTCGGTCTTCATAGTATGGGGCAGTACGTGCCTAATCCGCAGTTCTTCACAATCTCTGGGGACCCAGAAAAAGTGTTTTATCCGATTCTTGACATGAGGTAATTCACTTTTCTTTCAAAAGCGTTTTCATGGTGGACATGAGATTCGAACCTACGACCAACGACCCATGTCTTGCCGATCGACGCCTTTTGTTAAGGCCTTCGTCCGTTTGGCTATTGGTAAATGGTTAACCGATCGCCTACCCAATCTACTGTAAGCCTTCTACCACGGGCCTCCTTGGAGCCCTGGCGAGGAACTGCACTCTCACCCCCGGCTACTGGTGCGGGGGACGCGCCGCGGCCCGGCCACCTAACTATAACCCTGGGCCTGATCACTTTGTGTAGTTTTTACGCGTACTGCTGTGTTCGCAACCGAAAACCCAAACATCAACAGTGCGTAGGGTATCTCACCTCTGTGAGTCATCTGTGGGTGATCTATGAGTGGTCTGTGAGTGATAGGTGATTCATCTGCGAGTCTCTTGCGTGTCATGTGTGAGTCACCTGTCGGTGAGGGATTGCTTGACCCCGATGTGTGCCCGACCACACCGGCGTTCGTTGCTGCCAGAGAGATAGCGGTGTGGGAGAGGCTGTAGATGCACCTATGTGCCGAATGCCATATCAAAACTCATGGTGGTGATTTTGTCAAAGTCAACGTCGTGTTTTTGTCTGCACTTTATACTTCCCAGCTCACCTCGTGGGAGGTTTCAACCCCAGCGGTGTTCTGGGCAAGCAGTGCGTGGTCACAGGTGTCCTCCCCTACCCCCGCTCGTATATATATGGTTGGTGAAAGCCCGACGTGCTCCGTCCCGGCATTGCAGGGACGCGAGGGTCTGTGGTCTTATGACTACAGCCATGAATTACATGAGAAACACCCCCCCCCCCCGCGGTCATAGGACTACGGTCATGCATGATAATGAGTACCCCCCCCCCCCCCCCCCCCCCCCCCCCAGTACGTGCCTTCCTTTTCGTCGCGCATAGGGTTCAACATTTATCAGTACTCGTCGATTTTCATTTATTTTCGCCAACTCGCGCTCTCGCACTTTCTTCGGCGAAAGAAAACTAAAAAAACGTGCCTTGTGTTACATGCACTATTGTAGTCAGTAACACCAGCCGAGATCCGAACCCCAGCGCGACCGCCGGCAGACTATTTCGTTGCACTACATATCGTAAGGTCAATGCGTTTTGTGTCAAAAGTAAAGTTGAGCTAATCGCAGGTCCAGTAGTGTGTACGTCTTCATGCATGTATGTGTTCCTGCATATTCCGAGCTGCAGCAGAAGCATAGCAGTAGCACAATGATGACACTGAAACGTGATACACAGTATACAGAGTAAATGTATAGTGTTAATACAAGGGTACTTCGTACTATTATTGTATGACTGGTCGCCCCGTGGCCAAGTGGTTGGTCCCGAATACTCTTAGCGTATAAAGGGCCGGGGTTCGAAGTCCGGTGGGTTCTCAAAATAAAGCAAAAACAAAAAAAGTGTCCTTTTCTCTCATCGCGAAAAGCGCGAGTGCGTGAGCTACGAATAGTAGCAAACTTCGATGAAAGTCGAAGAGCGGTGGGAATGCCAGACTCTGCCTCCGCGCGATAAAAATGAAGGCATGCTTATACCATACCGGGAGCAAGAAGGGAAGACACCTGCGATCACGGCTTGTCCAGAGAGTAAGGAAAATAAAAACCTGCGACCCCGGCGTGTCCAGAGAGCAAGAAAAGTATTATTGATGGTTAAAAAGAAGAAGAAAAAAGAAGAAGAAGGGAACGAACGCCATCCATTATCTTTCCTTTCTCGCTATGACCTCTGACCCCGGCGGGAACATATATGCGTACGGTGCCGATCCCCATTATACACAGCAATCCTAAGAAATACGATACTTGGTCTGACTGGCGTTGCAACATTTCGTCTTTGAAGATATTTTGTTTAACTTACTTTCGCTCATTGAAATGCTATTAATAGGCGACCGCGGTTATGCCGGTTTAGTCCCTTGACTGACCGCTGCCAACACTAGAAGTAGTACAAGTAGGTCAAAGAATGCCTTGACGCGCCCACAATGTCCGGTCTCTTATATAACATCTTTAATCCCGTTAGCCTTCTCTTGGCGCCACCCATCGCCGTTGTTTCGTTGAAAATCTTTAGCTGCGCGAAACCCTTGATTCTCACAGCCAATGTCGTCATTCCGTTGTACGTTAGATCTGGGGCCTCGAAGCAGAGAGGGGCTCCTCTCCCCCCCTTTGTGCCCGCTGGATATTGGAACCGAACAAGTAGTCATTCGCAAGGGGGACAGCATTGTTGGTATAATTTAGTCAAGTATCAGGTCTTGATTGATAGCACTTTCCATGCTGCAAACTATTAAATTATACCACTACTCTAGTTTCTCTCTTATATGTGGATGGTATATGATTGGAACAGACGCTGCGCATTGTCATATGGCAAAACTAAAACAATAATAAAGGGTTAGGAAACGGTTTCACGGCTGTTTTTTCTGTGTACAAGTTGAGTTATAACATCCTACCAGTAGCCCTAACCCCGACCCCGACAGCCTGGCAATTTTCTAAGAAAAAAAAGACTTGATGAGGAGTTGCAGAAGTACTAGCATGGACTATTAACTTAACCCCCTTGAGGACTGGACCGCCATTTTGAGCACAGATCACTTGTAGGTACACTTGAATATACGCTTTTGTGCACCACTAGTGCGATAAAAAACGGGTCAAGCATTTTCTCGAAGCTGAGCCAAGTAGTAAGCCCTACTGGAGGAGGACACTGACACTGCTACTGGGCAACTGAAGCGGTTCGTTTCTCGCCGTGCTTTTCGCGGTCGGTCGTGTTTTTGTTGTTGTTCGTGTGTTCCAGGTGCATGGAAACCCTGATCGTCGAAGGCACTTCAGAGCAAGTGTACAGGAGGTCGTGGCGATGGAAGATGCTTGTGGCCGTTGTTCACGTGTGCGGCAGATATATACGCTCGTCGATCCAAAACCCTTTTAGCTACGTACGAATGCACTGCAAAAACGAGGCCACGTCACTATATTTCCAAGCCGTCTGCCCCCTCCAAAGCGTGGGTGGAATTGTCAAAGGGTTGACATATGTCGTCCGCCAAAGCCACGACACACTGCAGATACACAACATAATACCTGATACCTGGTATGCACCGGTATGTTGTTTTGTAGGTCAACCGTTCCTCCGGCCGGCAAGGTGTATGAAGCCACCAGGAAACTTGTCCCGGCCCCGAGCGAGAGCGCTATGAATAGGCCTCCTTTACATTGTTCGTTCTGAGCAAAGTAAATCCAGCTCTACCCAGGGTCCCTGCTCTTGGGAGCACTGCGCGGAACAGGCGACATAAGATATTTAAACCAACACTCGCGAGTGCGGGGAGGGCGGGGGCGGCGTGGGGTATTCATCTTCTTCTTTTTGTTTTTTCTGAAAACTCAGCACACCGTGGTTACCGCTCACCCTGTGGCTCAATATCTGGAGTTAGCGATGGTATACATATACATGTACCCATGTTTTGGTTTTGGTATTTTTTGCTCTTCCTGGTTTCGTGTCGCCGCGTTCTCGTGTTGTCGCGCACATACGCTCTGCTGCAACCGTGCCTATTAAATATCGACACATGTAGGCACCACGGGGGTTCTGTACGGTCATCGCCTGCGTGTTGCACTGGCTTTGTAAAGCTAGCGAGCAACAAATGGGATCAAATCATGACACAACAGAGGCCGTCTACCCTATTTGAACGGTTAGCACCACGACAGAGTCGCGTTGATATAGTTGTGGCGTTCGCAAAAGCACGAAGGGGAGTTCGACCTCGTCCTTCAAGCAGAGCATCTGGCCGGGTTATTTTCGTCGAGGAGTCGTTCCATTACTAGTTGATGTACAACGCGTCCACGTGCTCCATGTTTTACCGGTATGCGTCCCCTCCTTCCATCTCCCCCCCTTCCCCTCTTGCACGTTCCGCAGCTCTAGCCGTCTTCCAGGACGTTAGAAAGCGTGCGTTGGGGCACACTACAGGTCGACTTTCGTCAGACGGCCGGGTGGAGGAAGCACACGCGGGGGGTGCAAGCGGTACGCCGGCTGGACATCAACAACGCCGCCGCCGCGGCCTTTCGGTTGAAGATCTACTTTTGCCTGGAGGAGGCGCGGATCCTCGCGAAGGCTTTTCAGCAGCGGTTGAAGCGCCTGATTCGTGAAGAGGAGGAGCGGCTCCTCGCTGAGGCTCTTGAGCAGATGTTGGAGTGCTACGTTTGCGAGGAGGAGGAGCGACTCTTTGCTGAGGCTCTCCAGCGGCAGCAGCAGCAGCAGCAAGGGCGGCGGCAGCAGCAGCAACAGCAGCAAGAGCTGGACTACCTGCGCAGGGAGCTCGAATACGCGACACGAGACCTCGAGAACGTTGAGCAATACGCAGGTAAGGGCAGACGGTTGATAAAACGTTAGCAGGCATCCTGTGCAGATTTTAAGCTGCTTGGGTAAGATCGCTGAAAGCTTGACGCACCGTGTGCAGCTAGCTTGTTGCAGGCCGTGTATACAGCATTCCATATACATATTTTTTTGTCTTTCAGGATTCGCTTGCTATTAATAGCCCTTTGGGAACTTGACAGAGAGGAAAACTGACGACCAAAAATGGCGAACACAGCGTTTCCCGCCGCGCGGTTGTGGGGTGATGAAATATCAAACGTGGGTGAGCGATCTACGACAGTTGTAACGAGTCGTACGCACGACACGGTTGCAGCAGCATGACTCTATACCCGCACTGCCGCGCGCTCACGTCACCCGTAGACGGTCGATTGCACCAAACGTATCGTTTTTGTCGTCGTCACCTTAAGGTCCCAAGGGTTAAGGGTGTTACAGTTCGGTACGTCTGGCACGTATTTTAGGAAAAATCGGTCGATCCGGTGGACTAGACGTTAACCGTGCGACAACGGATGGTGTTTTTTTCGGGTCTTGAAATTAGTTTGTAGGTTAAAATCTCGCTGTCGTAGGAGCTGTTTTCTCCGCGGGCGTAACGCGCGTTCATGTATCAAGGCTCCGGGCATTTTTTGCAAGAAATCACTGCGCTGTAACCGCTCTGGCGCGAGTAAGCACAAGACAGCTCGGCGCAAGGTTGCGAGCCTTGGGAAGGCCGAACGATACGCGCATGCAGAGGCGCAAATCAGTAACCGGAGAATAGTCAGGGGGCGGAGACGGTCTACTCCTGTACAAATATGCTCTTAATAGTATACCGCGGTTTGGCCCCTTGAAGAACAGCCCCTTACCACTCCTACACCATGACCAGCATAACAAGGACGATAGAAGCCTTGACGCCCCCCCCCCCCGAAACGTTCTCTTTTGAATAGCATCGTTGCGCCTGTAGGACCTCAGGTCAAGGTATGACGCTGGACTAAAATAGATGGCACCGCACGGGGTAAAATGACGCAAACGTTCGGTCTCTCCCATATGGCAACCGCAGGTCTCCCCATCTTGTTTGTAGTAACAGCCCTTTCTTCTGCGTTAGCTTGTTTGTGTAGATACGTATGGTAGAATTGTGCGAACACCATCCTCGTCTTCAGGCCTTCGCTTCCGCTCTCTCCTCGGCATGTCCAAACGATTTTGTTACTCATCTGGTTAACATTTTGATTTTGGTATCCTCTCCGCCGACATGCTCTGTTGGGCAGATGGCCTTGAACGCGATGTGCAGGGGTGGACGGCTACGGTAGACTTCTTGCAGCGTGAGAAGGAGAATGCGGCAAACGCATCAAGGAGTGGCCGTGAGGAACGTTTGAGGCTGGAAGCGGAGAATGAGAACCTGCGCAGGACTGTGCGCCAGTTGAGGGCACAGGTAGGTTCCGCGTGGGATGAGTTGGGGTGCGGTGGGATGGAGCCGCTGCACGTCTTTCCGCCCTTATTTCCTGATAAAAATAAAATACACTGTAGCGAACGTTCTGCTGTTGGCTTATCACAATGCGGTTCTCACGTTGCCCACAGCGTTATCTACTGCAGGGCTTAATAATTCATTTGTTTCTGCCCATAATTCCGTTTCCGTTTCCGTTGCCGGTGGGATATCATAGTTGCGTTGCCTGCGGCGATACCTTATTCGCCAGCGTCGAGGTTGTCCAGAGTCAGCAAGTACCCTGTGCATTGCTCCAGGTGGTGATGAGGTGCTTGCTGAGTTCGTCGAGCAACCGCAAGGTTTAAGTCGGTAACCAGCGACGCGAGGTACTGCTTGCACCTGCTACCCGTGCTTTGAACACAGCAGCGGCCCAACGAATGGTACCTCATCGTTTGGTATCTGATTCTCTCAGGTGCACTGCGGACGCCCGGCTAGCGACCGCCAGCGCCAGGTTCGCTCGTCGGCAAATGGAGTCGTTGCGACGGGGCCCGGACGCGGGGAAGGCGACGTCCGGGGACTCCGAGGGGTGGAGGAGGGGGACTGGTCATCTCCTGTGGGCGCTCGTCGGCGAATGGAGCCCGTGCGACGGGGCTCGGACGCGGGGAAGGTAGTGTCGTCGCGCGGGGAGGGACGGAGGAGGCGGTGAACGGGGGTTAGGAGCTGAGCATCTGCGGTGGGCTCGCGTACGTCCTCGTCACCCCGGTGCCGCCTGTTGTGGTTTTACAAGGCGTGTTCGCCTGCCTCGGTGGTGAGTGGATGGATCACACCTCTGCTTCTTACACAACAACCCCGGTTGCTCACGCCAATGCCGCACGCTACTTCATATTCTGGCGCCAAACCATGTCTGACGTACTTCATGCCGCTCTTGTTCCCGTTGCTGTAGTTGTGTTCGCACCCCCGATACTCCCCTGAATGTATGGTCACCAACCGCATGCTTACTGCTGACAACAGGAATTCTGGCCGCCATGCCCGCCGTGGTGGTGTGGCCGGCTGCACCAGCAGCTTCCGCCGCGGTTCACGACGCGTGCAGGACTATGGTCGTTTCGGGCCCCCAGATGTAGTAGGTTGGTAGGCGGTGGGATGGCATGGAGCTGTCGCACGCCTTTCCGCTATGTTTTCCTGCCTAAAATAGAATGCATGGTGGCGAACGTTCTGCTGTTAGCTTATCACAATGCGGTTCCCGCGTTTTCTACTGCAGGGCTTAGATTTTAATTCATCTCTGAATAGTGCCGGTGCCGGTGCCGTTACCGCTTGAATAGTTGCCATCCTGTGGCGATAACCGATTCACCTGTTGTGCTGTTACATATCGAGCGTAGACAGATGCCCTGCCCTATTGTGCTAGGTGGTGATGAGGTAAGCTGTCAGCGACATGGGGTACTGCGTGCACCTGCTACCCGTGTCTTGAATACAGTGACCCATTGAAGGATATCTCATCGTCTGGTGATTTGATTCACTCAGGTGAACGGCGGGCGCGCGGCCAGCGACCGTCAGCGCCAGGTTTCTCGTCGGCAAGTGAAGTAGTTGCGACGGGGTCCGGACGCGGCGGAGGCGACGTCATCGGGCTGTGGGGGATGGAGAAGGCGGGGAACGAGTGTTGGGAGCTGAGCATCTGCGGTGGGCTTGCGTACGTCCTCGTCACCCCGGTGCCGCCTGTTGTGATTTCACGCAACGAGTTTGCCTGCCTCGGTAGTGAGTAGATGGATCACACCTCCGTCTTCAGCAAGACCTCAGTTTCTCGTGCTAAGGGGCGATATTAACCGGACGATTTTCTTTTCGCGTTTCGAAAAAATTCCCGGATTTCAGCATTTTTTTTTCGCGTTTCGTGGAATGTTTTCAGCCCCGGCAAAATACCTAAAAGTTCATTTCCCGTATCGCGGAAAGGTCCCGCATCGTCGCAGAACATCGGGCAGGCGCGCTGTATGAGCCGTGTGCGCCGTGTCGCCACTCGGCACTGTACAGGATAGATCAGGGTCATCCCCACGGTCGTTTCTAGGCCGTGGCTGGTCGCAGAAAGCGCCTTGCACAACGAAAGCTTTATTCATCCTGTCGACAGAGCCGGATTACCGACATAGCCGAGATCAACACGAAATCGCCAGCTATTTTTATGTCGTGGAGGGCTTTGTCGCGCCAGAAGCTGATTGACGTTGCGCCCGCGAGGTACGCCGAGGCACGGTCGCCTCTCTAGGAGTCCGGGCACCTCTGACGGTACGATCCAGCGGGCGGCCTGCGCGCGCGCCGCTGTTATCGACGACTCGATCAGATGGACGAGCGTTGCAACCTCATGAAGCACGATACCAGGCGATAATAGGACCCATTGCATTTTTTTTGCGTTTCCGTGAATTTTCCGCGACACGAGAAAACACACACACACAAATGCAGTTAATAACGAACCTAATGCGGCATGCCACTTGACACCCTGGCATCAAACCGTGTCTGACGTCGTTCATGCCGGTATATGTTGTGCCTATTGCTGAAGCGGCATTCGCGCCCCCGGCACCTCGCCGGATGAATGACCACCAACCGTGTGCCTACTGCCGATAACAGGACCTCTGGCACAGTGGATAGCGTCCCTGCCCCCACCAACGGCTTTCGCCGGCAGTGGCAATGCCATGATAGCCCGCCTGATTGTGCACCCTGTGGGGAGAAACGTCGTCTTGGTTCCACCTATTTAGGCAAGCAACCTTCCCTACCGGGCCCCTCTGAACGGCTTCACCGGTGGAAGTAGACGAGGCAGACAGGCGGCGGCTTGCCATTGCGTTCAAGGGGTTCGCACGGATGATGATCCGGTTGAGGTGGCGGCGGCGGTGGCGGTTGGTCGTTCGACCTTCGCTGGAGGCAGAGGTGGGATGTTCTCCGCATCGGGGGCTCCTTTCGAGGGTGGTCGTCGTTTCTCGCTTCGGTCTGGGTGGGCTGAGTCACCCCGGCCCGTGAAGGCGTTTTTACTGTCGCGCCTGGTTGTGGCTTTACACCCTTCCCCGCCGCGGTAGTAGGAGCGGCGAAACCGTCGACCGCACCGTTGGTGGCGATGGCGGAGGTTCGGACAGCATCGGACCACCAGGTGGCCCAAAGACGAATCTGGGGTGGCCGTGATGGCGCTGATGCAGGTACTGATTCGGGTGCGAACCCGGGAACGCCAGCATACGGTCCGCAGGTGGACGAAGCTGGGTCTCTCTCAGGTCGGCGTATGGCGTTTGCCTCGAGGAGAGGTAGGGCACGAGGTATCGCCAGCCGGCAGGCCATGGAAGTAAAAATTCCCGCCAAGTTGATCGAGCACAACAAGTCAGCACAAAGAGGTTGTGCAGAGCGTTTGTGCGAGATCGCTGAGCCCGTGCACGTCATAGGTGTTTGGGAAGATGAGCGCTGGGGGGGGGCAACAGGAGGAGAATGAGGAAGAGGAAGAGGAGGAGAATGAAGTGCACGAGGCAGAAGAGGGCCAAAGGGGGGAAATCAGAGGAAGAGGAGTAAGAGAAAGAAAAGGAGGAGGAGGAGCAGGGTGGGGAGGAGAAAGGGGAGGAGGACGAGGTAGGAAGGAGGGGGAGCAGGAGGAGAAGCAGGTGGAGGAAGATTAATAAGCGGTTAGGGAGGGGACATTTGCAGCTGCTTCCACGTGTTCAACTTCGCTGATCGTCTTCTGGGTGGCCGTTCCTTCATGCCGTGTAAAACGCTTCAGTACGGTTAGCCGTAGAGCAGCTCACGTAACCACTGCTAGCGATAGGGTGAGGTATTGCCGGAGCAGAACTCGTGCCAAAATAACTGTGCTTTATCCCAGAGATTTATTAAGTGTGCCTCCGCCTGACATTCGTGTCTAGCTCTGTAGGGGGTTGGTGGGAAGGGCTCTTTGCCGAGATGCTAGATCCAGACAAATGGTTGTCTAGCTCTTGTTGCTCTTGTTGCTGTTGTGGTTGCTACTGCTGTTGTTGCTGCGGCCGCAGCAGCACGACGGCAGTTTTTGTAAAGATGGTTGCTGTTGTGTGTTAACGTGTCCGTCCGCCCCCCTCCTCTCCCGCTTGTCTCCCGTTGACCTTCGCGAGCCGAAAGTTAAACTTGATGGTTCTGTGAAAACTACTTGTTCAGTAATTAATCATATAGAGATAGGCATACAAACAACATGTGAACTTGGTGTGGCCGCGGTTTGATTGACTAATGGCGTTGTCGGTCTTTGGTATACAACACCTGGTAAGGGCATAGTCTCACAAGTTTAGTTTTGTTTTTGTCGACTTTTGCGAGCTTTGTGTACGCGGTACATAGATTGCGAGCAAATTCGAAACAGGACACACAGCAGTGATTGGAGGAGTAGAAGGAGGGAGGGAGGGAGGGAGGGAGGGAGATACTAAGGAGGGAAAGTGAGTTGAGCCCATTCACACGTGAGTACAACCACAGTTCGGGGAAAATCTGCTTGCGACCAGAGTTGGATCTGGGTCATATTTTGCAGTAACTGTGGAAAAGGGTTAGAGCTAATCACTGTGTTGCAGTATAATTAAGTTATCGAACGATGCAGCGCCATTGCGTCAAGCAGGGTTTGGGGGGCAGGAGGGAGAGACCACGGGAGAAAAGTGAAGTGAACCCCTTCATGCGTGCGTATAGCCACAGTTCGGGGATAACCTGGTAGCAGCCAGAGTTGGATCCGGGTCGTATTTGCAGTACCTGTGGAAGAGGGTTAGAGCTAAGCACTGAGCTGCATTGTATACCTAATTTCTTGAATGATGGAGCGCCATTGCGCCAAGCAGGGTGTGTCCAGACGGCTAATACCACCGAGGCGTGTGCCACACAAGAGTAAGCGATGCCGCACATCGCTGTATATATGCAAGCACGCCTTAACACCTTCTGGCTCAGCCATCGGCTCGAGGTAACCATATATATTTTTAGAACGAGATCTTCTCGTGCTTCTCGTCTTCCCTCCTTCCACTGGCAGTTGAATCATGTCGTCGAAGAGATCGTCGCAAGAAGTGGATACGGGAACCACAGCCAGCGCTTTCGATCCCTTTATACAAAGCGTAGCGCTCCCTCTCCGCCCGTTGCCATCTCCACCACCACCACCACTACCGCCGCCGCCACCATCACCGACACCACCACTACCAACATCACTAACATCACCACCACCAGCCGCCACCTTAGGCTGACGTAAGTGTTAGGGTTAAAAACGAAAAATAATACTTGAAAGAGTCGATCGTTGGGTCGGGTCTGCCTTTCCGCTATTAATATCAAATTTTGACAGTCAACACGGTCAAGTGGGCATCTCCAACGCCAACTTCAACAACAGCGGAGGCATTCCTTTCCTCCCACTGCTCACGCCGGCATCTCCAACTTCAGTTTCAGCTTCCACAGCCCAAGCAGTCGTTCCTTTCGGAATAAAAACGGGAATAAAACGAGTTGTTTGTAGTTGATACACCACGCTACACTAGCGTCGAGGACAGGAAACAAAAGCGTGTTGCTTTGGCACCAAGTCCCAACAAGCCCTGCCAGCCCCCGCCGCTCCCCCCCCCCTCCTCGAGCCTACTCCCATCCGGGCGCTTGACCTCCCCCCCGCCCCCCCCCTTCAGCCGTAACCCCTCTTCGCTCACCGACCCCCCTCCCCACCAGCAAATCAATGTATTCAACGCTATCGTCCGTATGCAAGAAAGTACGAACAGGGTACCGAAGCCCGCCTTACAAAGCGGTTTTTAGTAGGATGCAGCCCATCCTTCATGCGACTCGCCGAACACCTAACGGCGCTTCGCGCTTGGTGCAAGCAATGCCTGCCTGTTCGATGAAAACCCGATGTGCTCCGTCACGGCAAATTGTGGCATACGAGGATTTGTGGTCATGCATGACAACGAGTACACCCCCATCCCCCTCCCGTCCGCATCCCCCCTGTCCATCAACCCTCCCACCCCTATCCGGGTACCTAACCCCCCCCCCCCCCCACACAATACAAGCACATCAGCGTCTACAGTCAACGGTGATATATGCTACAATTTTTCCAGGCGAGCGAGCTTGCCTAGAACGACCCGGTACTCCCGGCGGCTGCATTCACGCTCCTCTCGCAAACGACGATTCTCCTCTCGAAGTTCCGCGACCTGGTTGTTTTTATCACATTGTTTTTTTTTTCGTTTTTGTTTCACCCCCCATACACGCACCCGTGGGATTTTCATAGAGGAGAGATCGAGGGGGGGGGATGGGGAATGGTTGGACGAGAGGTCGACCGGCGGATGAGGGGGGGGGGATGGGTTGGAGGGGGGTGGGAGGAAGAGGAGAGAGAGGTGGGGTGAGAGGGAACAAGGGGTAGCGGGGAGGAGAGGGGGGGAAGGAGGGAGAAGAGTAGGGGGAGAGGAGATGAGGGAATGAGGGGAAGGGGAAGGGCGGAGTTGAGAGGCGAGAGGCGGGAGGCGATGGTGGCAGAGGATGGCAGAGAGGGAGTTCAATGACGTGGAATATCCCCACACGCGTGGCGAGGTTGCGCATGGGGGTGGACGAAGGGCACAACTTGTTCTCCTACAACCGCTCGGTCTCCAAGACTCGTTACCGTGACGCGCGCATCGGGGGGTGGGAAGGGGGCATGGTGGGGGGGGGGGGTGTACTCATTATCATGCATGGACGTAGTCGTATGACCATAGACCCTTGCATCCCTACTATGCCGGGACGGAGCGCGTCGGGTTTTCACCGACCAGGCGGACATTGCTTGCACCAAGCGCGAAGCGCCGTGAGGTGTTGGGCGAGTCGCATGAAGAGTGAGCTGCATCCTACTAAGAACCGCTTTGGGGGCGGATTTTCTTGCATATGGATGACAGCATCAAAGGATTGATTTAATTTCAGGTGTGGCCACTTCCAGAGACAGCAATGGGTTTACTACGTAACTGCCTGGTGGGTACCTCACCATATACACACTACGTGATACGATCATCCCCCTTGTGTGGGGTAAAGGTTCTCCCCCGCACAAAAATGATCTAACTTGACCGGCAGCCGTGGTAACCGCCAAAAAAAAAAAACAGTACCCTGGTTGTCTAGCTCACGCAGTGAGAGGCGTGTTTTACAGTGTCGTCGCCAAACGACACCAACCCAACCTATATATACAAGGGGGCATGGTGGGGGCGATAAAGGGCAATCGGTGGGCGGGTATTACTGCTATGGCTCTGGCGTTTCGGCACCCATGTGCAACATTACCACATTCCGCCGCGGGAGCATCGGTGTCGCTTTACGATATCTGCGGCGCTGGTTCGCTTCCTTCACTGCAGTCTGTCTAGCGCGTGCTTGTACAGCACCACTCTCCCTGCTGTCCTTTCGTGATGCCAATTCTCGCCAAGGATTCACAGCGGTTGTAGACGTGATTGCCTGGGACACATCTCGTCATAACATCAAATATACCTGATATTCATAAGGTTTGGAGCGCTCGGAACCCGAGCTGTGTTGAAGCTCTTCTCCTCGAGGGAGCGAAGGCGACACAGTCCCCCTTCAGCTTCCGGACAAAGAAAGTAACATACCGGCATACCAGGTATACCGGAATGTGGTTACCCCATCCGCTGTCTCACCTCGGGGTGCCGATGCCTCCACCCGTGCAACTCCTGTCGCAACCGCTGCTCGGACGCCAGCCTCTCCCGAAGCGCGTTCTCGTGCGTCCTCTCGAGGCACGTGAGGGTGCGCTCGGAGAACGCGATCACCTCCTCCACCCGATCGGTCTGATTTTGCAGCCGCAGCAAAGGGCAGGAAGAGTGGAAGCAGGCGTATCAACAACGACACCAGCATCATCAGCAATGGAATCAGCATCCATCAGCAATAGCACCAACAGGGTCGGCATCAAGAAGCAGAAGCAGCAGAAGCGTTAGGTCAGGAGCGTTGTTAGCGCTACAAAAGTAGCACGTACGATACCTGGCCCTGACTTAAATATGGAGTATATGCTCACATTTTTTTACGTCTTTTTTCTTGTATTTGTGTCACCCACCAGGTGGCGCAGCTTTGCGTGCATCTGCAAGATTGCTTCGTCCTTCTCCGCAGGGCTGAGCATGGCGACCACTTCCTCCACGAGCGCATCTGGTGATGGTGCTGGTGGCCGCGATGTTCCGCGGGTTATAGGTGCACCCCCGCCGCTCTGTCGTTTCTCGGATTTGGGCAAGGAATGCTATCAACGGGCATTACCATATAAAAAAGGAAAAAACATGGTGCGACTGGTACAGTGTTACATACCAGTACCTGGTACCAAGTATATCGCCCGCATCCAATGGAGACCCCTGAGAGCTCGAGCTCGGAAGCGCGGGAAATAGTAGATAGGAGCAGGTCTACACGCAGGACCGTGCCTCGGTAGCGAGGGGGGGGGGGGGGGGGGGGGTACTCATTTGTTGCTTGCCTTAGTCATTTGACCATTGACCACGCATCCCTTTCGAGACGGAGCACCGTTAGGGTTTCTGCAAAGTAGCGAGGGGGGAGGGGGGGTATTCGATAGGAGAGCTGTACTCGATATCATGCATGGCCGTAGTCGTATGACCATAGACCCTCGCATCCTTACAGTACCGGGGAACACCTCGGGTTTTCACCGACTAGGCAAACACTTCTTGCACCAAGCACCAAGCGACGTGAGGTGTTCGGCGAGTCGCATGAAGGGTGAGCTGCATCCTACTAAGAACCGCTTGTGAGGCGGACTTGCATATGGTTGACAGCTTCAACGAGTTAATTTAATTTTCCGGTGTAGCCACTTCCCAGAAACAGCAATGGGAGTACTACGTACTTGCCTCTTGGGTGCCTTACCATAAACACCACGCGATACGATCATTCGCCTTGTGCGGAGACAAGGTTCTTCACCCCGTACAAATGATCTAACTCGACCACCAGCTGTGACCGACCGCCAAAAAAATAAAAATGGTACCCTGGTTGTCTAGCTCAAGCAGTGAGCGGTATGCTTTACAGTGTCGTTGTCAACCAACGCCAACCCAACCTATATATATATAACAGGGGTGGGGGGAGGTATGATGCCAATAGTTCCATTGTCGCGTTTAGGCCACTCAGGCGAGTGGCTCTGTACCTCACTCAAAATCGTGCAAGAAGATGGCTATGTATGTTATTGCCGCTGCGAAACGAGAACAATCCCATGACGTGTGTGTTGCGAAACAGAAAAATAGACACCAGTGAGCTTAAAAGGCTGTAAATAATTAGGGTACATGCCGTACATATTCACACGGCCGAGTGGCTCTGAGCAGCTGAAAGAAAAGGACCTAAAAGTAGCATTAATAGTTTTGGTCGCCAGCATGATCGAGGCGTTAAAATTTCTTGGTCAACGCCAAGCTGTATAGCCTGGATGAGCGATGTCAGGTCTAGGACACGAAGCAAACTACTATTGGAACGTAGCGAGAACCGACTTCGTTATGAGGTTGCAGGAAGCGGACAGCGTTTGTTTGCATTGATACGCTACTACGTACATACTTTGAAGTACCTTGCACCCTGGGCAAGTACTACTCCTGTTCTGAAATTTATTCCATTCGGTGGTATATACTGCTGTGGCGGCGGAACGTAGTCGCGGCGTTAGTGAATCGCGATTATTTCAGGAACATCAAAAGTATGCGCTGCTGCTGTGCTGTGGCGGGGCAACAGGATCAGGAGACGCGAGGAGAGGGGGAGATAGAAATCAGTGGTGCTCCTTCCGTAAGAGCACTACGCATAGCGATACGGACTGCCGCACCCGGCATGGTGTCGGCAGTGCAAACGCCGGTAACGCCAACTATGTCGCTAACTACATCGACCACTCGATCTCGTTCACCGCAGTGGAAGCGCCGACGGAGGAGGAAGCATTTTGGCCATTCGGCCCCACGGATGAACCAGTCGACACCAGTGGGCTGTTCGGATCTTTCGGCGGCGTCAGCGGAGAAGAGGCTGGTGAGTCGCTCTTCATGGTCGAGGAAGAACCGGCCCATCAACTGGGATTCCGAGAGCACATCGTCAAACCCCCGACGATGTGCTCTCGGAATCCCAGTTGATGGGCCGGTTCTTCCTCGACCATGAAGAGCGACTCACCAGCCTCTTCTCCGCTGACGCCGCCGAAAGATCCGAACAGCCCACTGGTGTCGACTGGTTCATCCGTGGGGCCGAATGGCCAAAATGCTTCCTCCTCCGTCGGCGCTTCCACTGCGGTGAACGAGATCGGGTGGTCGATGTAGTTAGCGGCATAGTTGGCGTTACCGGCGTTAGCACTGCCGACACCATGCTGGGTGAGGCAGTCCGTATCGCTATGCGTAGTGCTCTTACGGAAGGAGCACCACTGATTTCTATCTCCCCCTCTCCACGCGTCTCCTGATCCTGCTTTTCCGTGGCGAGGAAAGTGCTGTTTTCGCTGATGTTGCTGACCCCCCGGATTGGGCCCACGCCGGTGGTCCTTCTTCAAGATGGCGCGGTCCTGCGTTACGTGTCCGAATCCTTTGCAGTAGTTGCACTGCACGTCACTGCTGGTGTGCCCCACCACCTGCATGGCAATGCCGCGGCCTGCGATCGGCTTAGCGTTGACAGAGCGCGAAAGGTTGTCGACGTACATAGTGTGTACCATGTGCCGAATGTCGTCCAGTCCAAAGTTTCGCCTCTCGTAGCTGGCGGTTCGTACCCTCTCGTACTCGGGCGGAAGGGCTTGGAGAATGATGTCCTCGTACCTCTCGTCGTGTACTGTCTGTCCCATTTCCTCGAGGAGGTCACGGCATTCGTCCAGAACGAAAAAGAAGTCGTCCGGATCCTGGCCGGGCTCCATCTTCGTGTTGACGAGTTTCTCGTGGCACGCCCTTCTGGCCTCCTTAGTGTGGCCGTTGTACTTCTCAGTCAGAGCCTTCCACGCCAGCTGTCCATGCCCCGCTCCATCTTCTGGCCGCTTCCCCTCGAACTTCTTCACGGTGTTGTTGGCGGAGCCAGATGTGGTGAGAAGTAGAACACTCCAGAGATCTTGGTTCGCCTGTAGCCATTTGTGCTCAGCGACAGCATTAAGCGTCGCGGTGTCGGTGCTGCCCAGAGTAGGTGATGGCTGGGCCTTGCCTTGAAACACTTCGAATACGGCCTTGCTGTAGAGAGACAGGCAGACGCGCAGCTTGCTCTTGTATTCTTGAAACGACTCCTTGTTCCTGCCGGCAAAGACGGGGCAGTTCTTGATGACCGCCTGGGTGTTGTTGGACGCCACGCCCTCCATGGCGATCCCTCGACGCTAAAGCGGATCTGTTCCTTCGAAGCACACGATATAGTAGATAAAAGATGAATCCGAGTCTTGGTCGCTGTACTGTAAAAACAAAGAAACAAAGAAACAAACAGACCTGAACAGACAAACAAACAAACAAACAAACAAACGAACAGGCAAACCAACAGACAAACTCGCCCGAGTCTGTGTTGGGCCGCTGAATGGCGGAACCGAGCTGTGTCGTCGGATCGCTGAAAAAATCAAAATAAAGCTGAGGAGCTTTGTGTAAAATCCAAATAAAGCTGAGAAGCTTTGTGTAAAAATCCCCAGCTGCTGCTCCTGCTCCGGGTCCACGAAGGTTCCCGATGCGCGCGCCGCGCTGAAAAAACGATGGCTCAAAAACCTGTTAAGAATATTCGATGATACTCCTGCGCAGTAGGCTGCAAAGGTTGGCGCTGTCAGTCGTTAAACTGACCGAGCAGACACGCTGTGTGTCCAGGATGTGAAGAATGGATGACTCTTGAAAAAGGCCGCTTGAGGGCAATAAAGGCTTAGGACGATGAACCGTGGTAAGTTCAGATGCGGTTTGACGAGTGAACGTGGGGGGTGTGCGAACACTCCAGTTCCTCAGTCTTGATGGCCTCTTACAGCAACGTCTATCGGCGGCTTGTCGCTGCAACTCGTCGACTACAAGAACTGCTGAAAGGCCATCTAAATATCCCGTTACTCATAATGCGGTGTAATTAGTTGAACCGCAACTTACGAAGCATTGACTCAATAGGCTATGTACATACGGCCTATTTCTTAACACATCAATGCACGATACCAGGTATATTATAGGGTATTGTTCACGGCCCTTCGCGGGCCAGGACGTTTTCGAAATGTCACAGGTCGGGTCGGGTCGGGTCGGGTTAGGACGTTTTCAAACTCTAACGGGTCGGGTCGGGTCACCGTTACCCGATCCGACCCGACCCGACCCGACTCGACTCGACCTGACCCCCGAGGTTTGACTCGACCCGTGAACAGCCTGGTGTTTTCAAGTAATTCGTTGGGGGCACGCACGGCACAGGCGCCACTCGCGGATATTTTGAAAGTCTTTCACAATCTCATTATTACTCATGCCTTTGGTTTAAGAGAGGAACAAATATACCGATCTGTCGGTAATCGAAAATTCCTATCTTAAACCGGAGCAAGAGAAAGTCGAGGTCTACTTCGCCCTCGCCCGCCCACCTCTCTCTTAAACTGAAACTGTCGCTATTTCGAGGGGTTATCACAGGAGTCAGAGCCCACGATGGACCTGACAAACATGCATCTCCTTATATTTACACACAATATTTGGTCCTGATTTCTATGTCCCCCCGTAATAGTTGTAAACCACGGGTACATATTAGCTGACGTCAGTTAGGATCAAGGGCTGGACACTTTGTATCCCTGGACAGGTTTGCCTGTTAAGTCGGTACTCGTTGGTACTCACGTGTGTTGTTTACCTAGAGAAAGAAGAAGAGCAGCTCTATTCCTTTCGTGTACTAGGAGACTTGGACCCAAGTTCGTGTCTCGCTGAGAAAACCCCTGGTTTTCCATCTAATATAAGCCTCCCAAGTACTACAAATACGATCCCAATACCTGGACCCAGGTAGTTACCGGATTTTCAGCCATATTCAAAGCAATATCATAACACTAGCCCACTCTGATGAGCCGTATATGCAGAATTATGGGGAATTGTCGTGGAAACTCCGATTCCACAAGCTAGAACATGAGTCGAAGATGCGGCTCCTCAGAACCCACTCTCACACTACTGGACGGCAAGGCAACGAAGCCGGCAAGGTACGTCAGAAAAGAGAAAGAAAGGAAGGCCTAACCTTAAGGGACTCCAATAAATAGTCAAAGAAAGCCATCGCCATGCTATCCGCAACGGGGGGAGGGCGAGAAAGTGTCACGGAAAAGCGCAAAGTGAAAACAAAAAAAGAGGAGGTCCTATTCCCCAGTAGGTGTTGTCAAGTATATCTAGATCGCCCCCAGCTCCCGAGCGGGGGGTCGGTAGAACGAGAAGAAAAATAAACGCGGAATACACCAAGAACCACCTACACCCAGCCCACAACTCCGGAAACATGTCCTGTGCCACAAACGAGTGACCCGATTACCCAGACCAGCCTCCACACTGAGCGGGGGGGTAGGCAGGATAAAATACGCAAAAACCACCCCCAACCCAGCCCAAGAAACCAGGAATATACCGAGCAAAAAAAACCCGACCCGAAAACTCGGAAAACGTCAAAAAGTAGAAGACGACCCCGCAAAGTCCAGGAAAACGGCAAAAAAAAAATACCGGGTGCACCCGAGGAGCTAGAAGCAGCACCATAACAAGTCATCATCACACACATCCAACCTTAATGGACCTTTCTCACCTCAACGATGCAACAAGTGCACCCCGCTCGAGGCAGACCAGTCCGACGGCAACCCCCCACCGTCGAGGACGGAATGCCTTTCTTGCCCGGAACGATTAAATAACGAGCAAAACCCGGCAGAACGAGTAACATGGCGAGGGCACGTGAGGGTGGTTGGATAGGGTTTGGATGTTTTGATGTGCTTGTTGCATCTACGGTATCAATATAGTGACGACATTTTTATCATACTACTGCTATATATAGTTTTCACTGACGTTGGAAGAAAATAATTTTACCCACCAAATACTAGCACCGGCCACCATCCTCCCTACTCGCGGCATCCTACGGCATAATGCATATGATATGTATGTGTGGTTCGTTATAAGAGTGATGCGGACGTCTCGACGACCCGACGGAGAAGATATACCTACTATGCTAAGATCAAGGTCGGGACACCTTTTATCCCTGGACAGGTTTTTGCTTACTACAATAGGTACTACAATAGGCAGGTATTCGTTGGTACTCACAAGCAGTACCATAATTAACAGCAGCAGCAGTACTCGGGTGTAAATACGACCAGAATACCTGGGACAGTATCAGTAGTATGCGGAAAACACGTTGCAACTTTCCACACCTCGGACAACAGATCATGATACACAGTAGATCATTTTGCAGTTCCTCACCTGCCGAGATCGATATGAGAGGTTGTGCAGGATCTGCATTCGTATTTATAGATCCAACCCAGAAAACATGGGCCAGATCATGCAGATTATTCTACGGGTCCCACCCGACAACATAACATGAGCTACTGCTGTAAGATCATACAAGATCGGGAATAGATCTGCCTTAAAGTATCTAGATCATGAAGTGGGCATCGATGATCTGTCCGAGGTATAGAGATGTTATCTGCCGTTCTCTGAGTGGCCTTGATGGCGATACCGGCCAATGTAAATACGGACGGTAAATACGTACCAGGTGAGCAATCAAACTGGTGAATGTTGATACGTACCAACTTGTCCGGAAATGTAAGGTCCGTTTTTGTACTTATTTTGGTATTTATACAGCCATTCATTTCCGGACACAAGTCGTGGTATTACGTACAGCAGTAAAACTGGTATCCCCCTGTCCTGTGATCACTCCCGACACGAATCACTCTCGACGTAGCCTTTGACCCCACCTATAATATGCTGAAAGTAGTTTGCCTTAAGGCCAAGTAGCTCTGACGACTGTTCGTGCATGGTGTTGCCACAGGTATCGTTGAAAGTGAGGGCGGAGCACCAACACTGACAAAAACCAGATGGATCTTATCACCCAGTTCCCTCAGCAAAATGCCTTTGCTCAACATGAACTCCCTATTGTCAGTTCCGCAGTTTTGAGGGTCTCAGGGTCTCGCAGGCTCATACCCGTGAGATAGGCGCGCTTATCTTGCGACTGGCCCAGCCTTCTACCGAGCTACCCGTCTTGGAATTTCCAAGCCCGAACGAGTTTTTCGGGAAAATATATTTCTACGCACACCCCTTTTGGTATTAGCCTCCCAGCAGTCGTGGAACGCCCTGCTTTCGTTGCGCCGCATTCACAATGCATTGTTGGCAACTTGCTTCATCACCTGCGGTCAGTCTACCTCTTGGATCGCGTACACTAGGAACCCCATAGGCTGAACTCACGTCGCTATGCATCCTGCAGCCGCTGCTGCTGCCAGGAGCTCATTTCGCGTCGTAACAGGTATGATAGACCAAACCAAACACGTCTCATTTTTTCCTTGCCTCAAGTTGTCGGTGTTCCATGTACGTGCTACAACGTAAAAAGTGGAATGAACTCGGTCCTACAGAATGAAGTCCAAGGAAGCACAGCCTTTGTGATGCGCAAAGATGTCCCGATCAATTCTTGCCAGTCTGGAATTGCCTCACGCATCCCAGCCTGGCTTTCCCGACGCTGTTGAGCATTCGTTTGACGTTCCATCGCCTTCAAAATATCACACGGACACTTTTTGCACATTTCGGATCTTTACTACTTCAGCGTCGACAAGCAAGGGCAGGGTCTGGACAGCGAAGGGCAGTATCACTCGCAGCAGCATCAGCAGCAGTGGCAACAGCACCCGCACCAGCAGTAGCAGTAGCAGCAAAAACAGCAGTAGCACCCGCATAAGCGGCAGCGTCAGGAACAGCAACACCAGCTGCGGTAGCATTGGCGCGGGGCAAATAGGTATTCATAGGTGCGCCGCATGGTCCACCCACGCCGTATCGCGCTCCGCCCGCGACCGCGCCGTAAAACGAGCATTGCGTACGAGTACTATTTATAGCGGCAGCAGCAACGGCAGCAACAGCGGCGGCGGTGGCGGCGGCGGCGGCGGAGGAGGAGGAGGCGCGAGGATTGGGGAGGGTGCATCGCCAGTAGAGTACGTAGCTGCTGCTGCTGCAGCTGCTGCCGCTGCGGTTCTCCTATCTGTGCGTGAGTTTTCAAACTACGGAGAGGACGAAGGATCGTGCCTGTGCAAGCCCACGGTCACTGCCGAGGACAGGTACGAACGATTGTACTGGTATAATACGAATGGATGTACTGCTGTTGTAGAACTCGCGCGAGAGGCCGACGCAGATATGTACCAGGTACCAGGTTCAAGGAATCATAATTTGAAAAAAAACAACGAAAAACACTTTAGCTGTGAGCTGTGAGATCGACTTTTCTTCCGCCTAAAGTCATCAGTGTAAGCTTGGCGTTGTATAGCGCGTGCTACGTATGCACAGCAGTGGGCGTCCGCAGTTAAGAAACTTCATGTTAAGAAACGTAGGCTCAGATCGGCGCGAACAATAAGAAAATTCGGTCAAGAAACACAGCTCAACAGTGGGACCGACTCCCAATCCTATACAACAGTGTTAGGTCAAGGTCGGAAAAAAAGAATGGCGTTGAGCCTGGACACCGAATTGACTTTTGTTGACACCGGGCGCCCACTGTACGGGGTGTGAAGGTTTTAGAATGGCTGTAAAAAAGGTTGTGAAACTGAGTAGCAGGTACCAGGTATCAACTACTGTACGGCAGGCAGCCCCCTTTACGGGTCCACGGTTCATCGGGGCGGCAGGGTCCCTTATGTATAGACGTCCCTCAACAAATGTGTCCCTGATTCAGGGACCGTACATCTCGTTCAGTTCCGTTCGGTCCCTACAGACGGGTTAGGGTTAAGACACGCCCTCACTCCTGATCTCACAAAGCCTACCCAACTCCTCTGCCAAACAGAAAGGAGGGGTAGGGAAAACTGAGCAGTTGTTGATGACGGATTTTGGAGCATCCGCCGCGTACCCGTCGACTCCGGGAGAGCGCACAGTTGACTCAAGGCTGTTTGACATTAACGAACCACAGAGTGACAGCAGGTGGCGTCCCATCTGTCTTTCTCCCGGGCTGTTGCGGTCGCGATAGCTACTCGCACAGCAGTTACGCTTAAGGATGCGCGGAGGTGCGGTATGACAAGACCCCCCTGCTCCTCTTTGCGATCCGAAGAGTAACGACATTTCATTTTTTTTTTTGTACAGGAACTGCAGTTATTCATAGGAATAGTTGCTACGTATCTGCGGCAGTGTCTACTATTTGCAGGTAATGCAGTAGCTCTGTACTGTTTGCACATTAATGTTAAATTCAAACCATCTCTATATTTCGGGACAGAGTGGCTATAAGCAGCAGCAACGGGTCGAACGGCCGAGGGCAGGCGTTGCGTCTACGCACGTACCTACGCTCAACACGCCTGCCTTGAGAAATACATAATATACGTGCATGCATTCGTAGCTGCGTGTTCGTAGATGGATGAAAGTGTAGATCGATGAATACCACATCAGTAGGCGATACCACTTTAGAAGCTCTGCACGCCTGAGACAGATCATCCACAGATCATTCCCACGTGATGATCTAGACCTTTCACGGCAGATAGATCCCTGATCTGTATCTGTATGATCTAGCTCATGTTTCCGGGTGGGAGCTGTACAATCTGCACGGTCTTGGAATTGTTCGTGTGGGTTGGATCTGTACTATGTCGACAGATCCTGCACAACGTATCGTAACGGCACCCGAGGAACTAGGTGCCACGTTATCTGCTGTAGATCATGATCTGTCGGCCCGTGTGACACTCTTGTTGTGGGGGCTAGGCTCAGATTCTCCCGTATTGGCTCGGATTTTCTCACGTCTCGTGCTGAAACTCGAACCATTTTTTTTGGTTGTTTGTTCGTTTCCATCTCCCACGTTCTTCTTAATCCGTTTTGAGACCCCCAGGTTTAGAGACCGACTCAATGTCAGGTGCGGTCATCTCGATCGTCCAGTGGAAGCACGCAGCAGTGCGACTATTCACGGGGGGGACCACAGTAATCAGAGCCATTTATGGCTTTGTAATTTTTGGGGGGATATCTTATACCTGGTATGGTTTTGGGACATAATCGTGGGTTCCGAATCTATGGTGGGTTCTGATTGTCACGGGGGACCGTCTTAAATAGGACCTACGGTACACTCACAAACCTCTATATTTCCATATTTTTTTCCGACCGTATTTGGTCCTGTTTATTATGGTCCCCCGTAGTATAATTATCATGCGGCACAGCAGTGGGTGTCGGGAGATGCCACTGCTTTTGTAGCCCGGGTACACCCCCCGTATACCTCATCAGCCCGCGTTGCTTCGTGTTGTCCGATGCTGCAGTCGCCACCTATGCCGGTCTGTTTGTTCGGCGCATTCTCCCTCTGAAGTCCCGCGGGGGTTGTCCCGTACTACTGCTAAGAGCATCTTGTACGTGGGTATTGTACCGGTATGTGTATACTCGAAGCGTGCACACCAGGTGTACTCTTTTTTTACGAGGAATGTCCTTCAGTTCTTCTTCGATTGTTTTGTTGTTTGTTGTTATTGTGTTTTTTTTTATGTTGGTCCGTCGTCTGTGGTTGTTCTTCCTGCCCTTTCTTTTTTTTTCCCGCCGGCCAGCATCCAGGACTACGGGAGGAGGCTGCAGAGGCTGCGGTCCCTCCGAGACATATTCGAGGAGTATGCCACCGTCAGCACCGACGACGTCGGGAAGCTCATGACATGCGGGGACTTCCTCAGGGCCATGGTGAGCAGCAGAGCTCTCTTCTTTTTTTTTTTCATCACTCTGGCCGAAAATATATTCACCTTTTTATGCTGATATCGGAGTCCAAACGGGGATAAACGGTTCCGTCCAGCAGAGTGGTAAGTTTGATCACTCTGACCGGAAATAGAATAGACGTTGTGTATTGACGTCAGAGTCCAAAATACCTTCTATTTTCGGCCAGAGTGGACGGAAATTTGAGTACCGTTAGGGGATACCTGGTACCTGATACCTGGTAAATATCACGGTAGTACACCAACAATTCATAGTGGCGATTCGACACTACCCATTCATTGGCCAAATACTGCGATTTCAGGATGTTTCATTGGTCAACACATGTACGTACCTGGTACATACACATATGTGTTGTATACCAGGTATATATATGATATATATTCGCGTTGCTCCCGCTTAGCGCCAAAAGCCAGAGCCAGAGTCAGAGCCAGAGCCAGAAGCAGCGCAGTCGGCCAGCCAGCCGAGTCATCGATAACGATGCCATGTGGTTGGATTTGTTTTTTTTGTCGCGTGTTTGTGTGGTTGAATGGTTGGTTCGTCGGTTGGTTGGTTGGTTGGTAACATTTGTCTGATTCGTACGCCTGTTTGTTTGGTTTCCTTCGTTTCTCTCGTTTTGGTTTTGTTGTCCCACCCACCCACTGTCTCCGATGCTTCGTACATATATACACGTGCGTTGCAGCTCTGCTACAAGTACGTGCGGGTGGGGAGCCGAGAGCTGAAGAGGCGCTGCGCTCGGTACATCAACCCTCTCCTCGGCGACGTTCACGGACTCATCTCTTTCGACGAGGTGCGGTCCCACAGAACCCCTCCCCCCGGATGAGATTAGCAAAAAGTTTCTATGTAATATATGGAAACAACGTAATGAGCGCCCAATTGTTGGAGGTGTCTCTACTAGGAGTAGGAACGGTGCTCCGTCTCGAAAGGGATGCGTGGTCAATGGTCAAATGACTAAGGCAAGCAACAAATGAGTACGCCCCCCCCCCCGCTCTAGAAACGCCACCTTAGGGCGGCGGCGGTATCGCCTTGAAAATATATTTATTGTGGCGGCGTTGAGAGTTGCGTGAATACCCACCTACCCTTGGAGCCTAGGTGGTGGCCACAAAAGGCGAAACAGGAAGAGGATAAGGTAGGCAAAAAGCTTCCAGTATTATATGAAAAAAAGACGTGATGAGCGCCCAAATGTAGGAGGTGTCTCTGATAGGGAGTGGGAACGGTGCTCCGTCTCGAAAGGGTTGCGTGGTGGTTGGTTAAATGACTAAGGCAAGCAGCAAATGAGTAACCTCTTTCTCAGAGTCGTTGTATACGACTGCGACCATGCTTGACATGAGTACCCCCCCCCCCCCCCCCCCCACCTCCTACTCCGTCTCGAAAGGGATGCGTGGTCAATGGTCGAATGACTGAGGCAAGCAACACATGAGTACCCCCCCCCCCCCCCCCCCCCCCACCTCCTCAGCGTCGAGAAGGATCAGCAGCTACGATTCGCATCAATGATTTTTTTTTGTTTTTTGTGCCCCAATTTTTTTAGGTGGGTTTCACGACCTTGTTTTCTGAGAGATACCGTTGTTGTTGTTATTTGTCGCTGTTCTCGCATTAACTCACGACCAAAAAGTTGTTTGTGGTTACAGCAGTACAGGCTCCAAAAATCTCGAGTAGAACATTCCTCAGGAACACATGAAACAAGACTGGTAACGTACAAAGATAGCAGCTTGAAGTAAATCGTACATATTGAACAAGGAAATGCATACGTGTGTATTACAACGGAAACAACGTTTCACGTTGTACATGTATACAAGTGGCAACATAAACCGGAGGGGGGCCGCACACTGTTACGGGGGGGTACATAGTTAATAGGACCTATGGCATACATAAAAACCTATATATTTACCTATTTTTACTAACAAAATTTGGTCCCGTTAACTATGGACCCCCGTAATAAGAGAAGAAGAAAAAAACTGAAACAAATTAAAATGAGAAACAAGATGAAGCAGAACGAAAATACGCAAGAGAATACAAACGAGAGTAAACAAGATACTAGAAGACGACTGAAAGGTCCACCCCACGCCACCCCACCCCACCCCTACCCCCCTTCCCCCCCCCCTCCCCCCCCCCCCCCCCCCATCTCTAGTATCCTTACCCCCCCCCCCCCCCTCCGTCCTCCACCGGTTCTCGTAAGTACATGCGTTGCCGCGGAAGTGTCACCCCCCTCGTCCTCCCTCCCCGCCCCCCAGTGTCCTGACGCTGCTTTCCACCCGACGTTCCTCCCCATGATACCGTGATCCATGGCCGAATACCGTGTCGTTTTTTTTTTTTTTTTCGGGTTTTTTCAGTTGGCTTGTTTTGTTTGTCTGTTCGTCTTGTTCGTTCGTTTGTTTGTTTGTTGTGTGGTTTGTTTGTTTGTTCGTTATTATTACGGGGGTCTATAGTTAATAGGACCTACGGTACACACAAAACCTTATATATTTCCCTATTTTTACTAACAATATTTGGTCCTGTTAACTACGGTCCCCCGTAATAGTTCGTTTGTCTGCGTGTGTTTGTTCGTTCGCTCCGTCTGTGTTTTGTTTGTTCTTGGTTGTCTGTACAAAAGGATGTAAACGGACGTCATCTGCGAGTTTCACCATAATTTTGAATACGAAGTCGAAGGCCCGTACCTGCCAGCTGCGTCATAAACAACGTCGGACACCGCTGTTTCTTTGTTTGTTTGCACATTATGTATGCTGTTTGCTGTACGCTTGTCTGCGTGCTGTTTTACGGTGACAGTTTTGTTTCCTGCTGAGCCTGCTGAGCATACCGGCGGGGCTGTTCGATGTGGCCTTCGCGGCGGCCGACAGCGACGGTAGCGGCACCATAGACGTGGACGAGCTCGAGATGCTAGTGAAGGTGATAGGCGTGCAGTCGTTGGTGGTGGTGAGGGGTGGGGGTATGGGTAGAGGTGGGGCTGGTGATCGGGGTTGGGGTGAGAATGAGGGTGGGGGGAGAGAGAGGGGGAGCAGGGGGGACGGGGGAGGGAGGGGACAGTTTGAGGATACGAGAAGTTGGGGGGTAGGGGGGGGGATACGATATACAGGAGGATGAAGCAAGGGTGTTGGTTGATCGGCACGACCACGATCATCTTCGAATAGGCTCCGATCCAGTATTGCACGTAACATATGTAGAAGTAGAGCACTCCAACGTCGCTCAACCCTTTTTCCGCTTGACACTGCTGAGGCCGTAAATGTAGGTACCGTCTGGTCTTGGTGCTATTAATAGCGCCTAAATTTCCCTGTATTTCCGTCACGGGCGTAGTGAAGAGGATTAAGTAGGCGTTTCAAGAGCGGGTGTAGGGGGGGAGAGCCCGAATGGCTGGGAAGCAGAAGACACGAAGCCACGCCTCTGCTAGTAAACCCCCATCATCGTCGCCAGCCCCCCTTGATCTGACGCCTGTTGACTAGGGCTGTGATTCGGCTGACTGTAAGTCGCCGACTAGGAATTGGTTGGCAGACTATAAGCCGCCGACTAGGTATCAGTTGTTTGACCGTAAGCCGCCGACTAGTTGTTAGTTGGCTGACTAAAAGCCTCCCGACTAGTTATCAGTTGGCTGACTGTTAGCCGCCGACTATTTATCAGTTGGCTGACTATCAGCTGCCAGCTAGTTATCAGTTGGCTGACTATAAGCGGCCGACTATTGCGGGGGACCACAGTAATAGGACCTACGGTACGCACAAAAACCTAGGTATTTACCTATATTTACCAACAATAGTTGGTCCTATTTACTATGGTCCCTCGTAATAGTTGTCAGTTGATTGCCGCCGACTAGCTTTTAGTCGGATGACTCAAAGCCGCCAACTAGCTTTTAGTTGGATAACTTAAAGCCGCCGACTAGCTTTTAGTTGGCTGACGTTAAGCCTCCGACTAGCCGTTAGTTGGAATACCGTAAGCCGCCGACTAGTTATTGGTTGGCTAATGGACATTACAGCTAGTTGCATGCAGATTTTTTTTCGGAGGTCTGCGTGTTTGTATCTGACTTGGGCGCGTCTGCGACTCGGATGGTGATTTTTTTTCGTTGTGCTGTTGTCAGCAAATGCTAAATACGGTACGAAGTCGCTTTGTTAGTATACTTCGTACTTCCATTCTCCACGCCCCAACTAGTTAGTCACCACCAGCACATATAACATACGGCTGTTGAGTCCAGCCAACTCGCAAAGCCCTATGTACCGATAACCCTACCCTGACCCACAACCCTAAAACTTGAAAACCTCCCCCCTAAAAAACAGCGATTGGTCCCGACCACCGGCAACGACGAGGACGAACGCGACACCAAAGCCGGCGCATCTGCCGGAAAAAGAAACGCGGAGGATTCCGACGAAGAGACGGAGCCGCAGAAGCAGAAGCAGAAGCAGAAGCAGCAGCGCAAAAAGATGACCGGACATAGGCGCCTCGCCGCGGCGTGGTTCGGGGAGGACGGGGCCGGGAGCGTCCCTCGCGAGCGCTTCGCGGCGTTCGTGCGAGACCTGAGGCTGGACGTGAAGACCGTGGAGTGTCGACTCTACTCGTGCGCGGCGATGTGAGTCAGTCAGTCAGTCAGTCAGTCGGTCAGTCAGTCAGTTCGTTTGTTCTCTCGCCCAAACACAACCCCCCCCGCCCCCCCTTGGATTACCTAGTAATAATGTGTTAAAAAAAAAAAAAAATTCTCTCGCTCAAACGAAACGATTTTTTGAAGAAAATGTGCACGCTTACAGCCCGAATAACAACCCCCATGGCGAAGGAAGGTGTCACGACGAATCGTACGATGAAAAACGGTAACTTTTTTCGGTATCTCTTCGGTTGTAGCCCTTTTAGGGCAGGCAGACTGCAGTCCCGTCTCGGCGGACCATAGTCCATGCCTATACTGCTCGTACCACCAACTGGTGCAGCTGGTTCGAACGTGGTCTTCCTTTGTCTTCCTGTTGTTTTTGTTTATTTTTGTTTCATTTTATTTTCTTCTTTGCGCTGACCCTATGTGATTTTCATTATATTTTTTTTTTCTCTTCCTTTCTCCGATTGGTAAGCCTTATTGAAGGAGTCGTGTGGCGTGGGTGGATGACGAGCCTGCTTTGCTTGTTTCGTATTGTCTGACGCCGAGGGGCCGGGCATAGTTGACGAACGCTGGACGATGGTGGCAGACAGGGTAGCAAGGTACCAGGCGGGCCAGCAGGGAGACCCTGGCTGTGCTACTCGTACCATAAACTGCTGCCGCTACCTGGAGCATGCCTTGTTCTTTGTTTGGTTTGCCTGTTATTTTTCCCTTGGTTCTTAGTCTTACTCTGTTGACGACTAGTGGTGTTTTCTTCTTTTTCCTTTTTTTTTTTTTTTTTTTTTTGCTAGCTCCTTCTTTTCAAGTGTCTGCCAGATCCCCTGCGGGGCGGGTACGATGGTTTGTTGCTATATACCTGGTATACATATACCAGGTATACATTTGTTTATTTGTTTATTTTTTTCTTGTTTCTTTTCTCTTTCGAATTGTCTTTTTTTTTCTCTTTGTTTCGTTTTAGTTTCTCTAGGTCATGGAATGAGTATGTGGTGCCTGTCGTACGCAGTATGATGACATGGCATTACATTGCATACGTGGCAACGTAGTATCTCTATAGCCGGCGTCCCCGGTGGCTTGGTAGGTGGTCCGCGTGCCTGTCAAGATCAATTTCGTGGGTTCAAGTCCCACCGAGTGCACATGCTCATAGGGACTTTTTCTTGCATAAAAAATTGATAAGCGGAAAGCGCGAAAGCGTGAGTTGGCTACATTCGATGAAAATCGACGAGCAGTGGGAATGCTGAACCCTATGCGCGACAAAAATAAAAGGCACGTACCGGGGGGGAGAAGGGACGACACCTGTGACCACGGCTTGTCCAGAAGATCGTCGAGGGTAAAACCTCCTACGAGTGGGCTGGGAAGTAAAAGTGATGGATAAAAAAAAAAAAAAAAAAAAAAATACTGTGGCGTAGCTTTGTGACCACAGAACTTGTATCTCTCTAGGATTGAAGAATCGGCACGGACACTGGTTGTGCTGGATGTCGACGGGTAGAAAGAACGGTTTATTGTGAAGAAAACAACAACAACAACAACAACAACAACAACAACATAGTAAAATGGACCAAATATTTTTAGTAGAAATAGCGCAATATATAGGTTTTTGTGCTTATAAGAATTTTGAGTGGTTTGTGCCCCAGAACGGGACTGCAGGATGTACTGAAAGGATTGAGGAGCTGCTTCAGTCAGAAAGGTTTCACAGGGCACCAGACAGATCATCTACAGATCATTGATTCCCACAGCAGTTTATGGTCTATTAATAGATATTTTTAAGGCAGATAGATATATTTCCGATCCTGTATGCCTCTCTATCCCTGAATATAAGGGATTATTTAATACTAATATGCAGTTCAAACGGATGTTATATTTAGAGACAGAGTGGTACGTGACCTACGAACAGCTCATGTTGCCAGGTGGGAGCCGTATAATCCGCATGATTTACTACTACTACTACTGCTACTACTGCTACTACTGCTACTACTACTACTGCTACTACTACTACTACTACTACTACTACTACTACTACTACTACTACTACTACTACTACTACTACTACTACTACTACCACTACTAGTACTGTAGCACAGACTTGTTTCCTGGGTTGGATCTGTACTATGTACGAATGCAGATCCTGCACAAGCTCTTGCAGTGGCAGGTGAGAAACTTACAGCAATCAGTAGATGACATATCTGTAGACAGATCAGATAGATAGATAGATCATGATCTATCTGTCCGAGATAGGAAAATATTTCAGCCGAAAAGTGATATTCATAGACACCTCTACCGTACAACTCGCCCCCGCTTTGTCTATACATGACGCGCATTTCTCCTGTGGACCCATTGCCGCCGTGCGAGGTTTCCTTTATGTAGGAAGGGATTTTGGCTTGCCCCCACTCCCACACCCCCACCACCAACCCCACCCCCCCCCCCCCCCACCTCGCACCGCCCCGGATCACAAGACCCGCCGACGAGCAGGCGGAGGAAGGCCCAGATGGGACACGGAATGACGAAGCGCCGCTGCTGTGGTCGTGGTGGTGGCCACCGTCTTGGCTGGGCCCCCGCAGAGCGGCAGCCGCCGCCAAGGGAGGCGTGTCCGGCGATGGCAGCGGCTGCGGTGTGAGCGGTAATGAGAGCCGCGACATCGAGGGATGGTGGAACCGGTACAAGAACGAGACTATCTCGATGTCTGATTTGGCGCTGACGTTAGTGTCGACGTGCCATCCCAGGGAGATGCCGGCGCTGCTGACGAGGGTGCAGTCCATCAGCAAGAAAAAGACCCAGGTGATTCTCGTGTGTGTGTGTTTTTTTTTTTGTTTTTTTTTCTGTGTGTGGGGGGGGGGTTGGTAGCGGCAACGAGAGGTTGTGGTCGTGGTTGTGGTTATAGAAGTTGTCGGTGGTCGTCTGGCGTTTGCGAGGACGGGCCGGGTAGGTTGTGGCGGTCCAGGTGGCCATGGCGGTGGTGGGGTCGCGATGGTAGTATGGTGGTGGTGGTGGTGGTGGTGGCGGCGGTGATGGTGATGATTGTGTGCAGGGGCTGGGGAATGCGGTTGAGGTGGTGTATGGTGGTGGTGGTGGTGGTGGTGTTGGTGGTGGTGGTTTTTTTATGTTGGAGATGCTGGTGTTGATCTTGATGTTGGTGTTGCTGGTCAGTGGTGATGCTGCTTAAGGCCATGTTCTACTACGCTGATGCTACGATGCACACTACGAGGCAAGTGGTTGACCATTAAACACACTGCTTTTTAATTGGGTCCGTGTACGGGCGGTGATCGGCTCGGCTCGCAGCAGCGACCCTTCCGCATTTGTTTTCGCTGACGGGCGCCTTTCTGGTGGTGGGGTGCACTCAGTGCCTGTACCCCCCCCCCCCCCCCCCCCCCCCCCCCCCCCCCCCCCCCCCCCCCCCCCCCCCCCCCCCCCCCCCCCCCCCCCCCCCCCCCCCCCCCCCCCCCCCCCACCGCACGATGCGAGGGTCTATGGTCATACGACTACGGCCATGCATGAGATCGAGTACATATCTCCTATCGAGTACACCCCCCCCCCCCCCCGCCACCGCACCGCTGTCTCTGGAAGTGGCCACACCGGAAAATAAATTAAGTCGTTGAAGCTGTCATCCATGTGCAAGTCCGCCTCACAAGCGGCTCTTAATAGGATGCAGCTCACCCTCCGTGCGACTCGCCCATCAGCTCACGGCGCTTCGCGCTTGGTGCAAGCAGATGTCTGCCTGGTCGGTGCAAACCCGACGTGCTCCGTCCCGGCATTGTAGGGATGCGATAGTCTATTGTCATACGACTACGGCCATGCATGATATCGAGTACCCCGCCTCCTCCCCTAAGGCAAGCAACAAATGAGTACCCCCCCCCCCCCCCCCCCCCCTCTCTCCCCCTCCCCTCCGCTCACCTCCTTTTTCGCCCCCGGGCCCTACATCCCACGTTGGTTTGCGCAAAACCCAGATACCCTTGAGAGATGCGCTGCTCCTACACGAAGTGCTTGAGGACCATGCCCAGGACTTGGAGGATGCTCTCGGGCTCTACAGCAAGGCCTCGCCTGGGGGCGCCGTGGGCTTGGTGAGTGATGAAAAAATGCACGTCTCAAATAGATCAGATATATTATCTACAGATAGATCATCTACAGATAGGTCATCGACAGATATATCATCCACAGATGAATCATTTAGATCCAACTTGCCGTTATGAATTTTCGTGCGTGGTCTGTTCAGTGCAGATCCAACCCAGGACCCAAGTGCTATTGATAGATCATGCAATGCGGACTTTGCGACTTCCACCCAGCAACATAGGCTATTGACTAGGCAGATAAGGAATCTCTATTCTTCCTGAAACATATACCAGGACTGCAGCACCGGCGACTGACTGACTGACTTGCTTGTGATTGGGGGATTTCTACAGCTTTTTGGTATCCGATTGAACCACTTTGCAAGGACTCGTACTCGTACTGCCTGTACGGCATGGGTGCGCTTGCGTGATTATTCTACGCGTACTGCTGGAGAGCTCACGCTGCTCGCAGATGGTTGACCAACACCACCAGAGCCATCAACCATCGTGTTGGTCGCTATCCCCCGAAGGGGGTCGGTCCCAAATGCGTTACGTGGGTATATATCGGTGATACATATTTTCCGATGTGTGAAAACTTGCCCGTGTCATCCAGGGGCTGCTGGTGATGATGCCCCCATTTGTGGATGCCGCTGGGCGGGGGGGGGGGGGGGGGGGGGGGGGGGGGGGGGGGGGGGGGGGGAGGGGGCGTACTCATTTGTTGCTTGCCTTAGTCATTCGTCCATTTGACCACGCATCCCTTTCGAGCCGTAGCAGGGAGGGGGGGAGGCGGTATGGCGATACGGGGTCTGTCGCTGGTCGAGAATTCCGCCTGATTCCGTACGTATGGATCAAGAAGCAAACGTTATGGCGAACGCACGTACAACGGACAAAAGCGTCAAAGTGTTTTTGATACTCGTGCGAGGTATGGCTGCCCTGCCTCCTCCCCGTCCTTCTCCTGGGGGGGGGGGGGGGGGGGGGGGGGGGGGGGGGGGGGCATACTACAATAGTAATACTTGAAAGAGCCTTGACCTCGGTCAGGCATAAGCGATCGTTTTTTTTTCAGCGCTTGTTTTTTCGACTATGACGGTGAGGGGTGCTTGAGAGTCGAACGTAATGTTTTCGGAAGGCTCTCTCTCTCACGACCCGATGTTTCCGGGGACACCTCAAGCCTTTTAGGACTGCGGTCCCGTTTTGTGGACGAACCAGTCTAATTCTAAGTAGTTTGTCGCCAAAACGGGACTGCGGTAGGTACTAAAAGGGTTATAAGATTGTTCGATATCGAGCGCCGAAAATCGATCCCGTCACCTCTGTGCGAAAATCAGATGTTTTTTTTTTTTTTTTTTTTTCTTGGTGCCGTACTTATGAAGGGTTTTTTTGTTTACAGCAGGACGGCGTTGTATGTACGTAGGCGGAACAATAGCAAGAACGAACGGTTTTAAGAACAAACAGGCGCTGAAAAAAAGGAACGTTACGAACGAACGTTGAAAGTGAACGTTATAAACGAACGTTAAAAAAACGAGCGTTCAAGATGAAGGCTGAAAACCGAACTTTAAGAATGGACGTTGAACACGGACGTTAAAAACGGACGTTAAAAACGGACGTTAAAAACGGACGTTAAAAACGGACGTTAAAAACGGACGTTAAATAGCGTGTACCAGGTACCAGGTATACTTTTAATGCTCGTGAACTGGGCGAATGCGTGTATTGTGTGACAACAGTAAAACAAGCGTGAAGGAAACGTTGAACAAATTGAAAAAAAAGAAACACAAACGGGCGAAACGTGAAACGGCTGACTGCCAAAACGGACGTAAACCAGGGATTCGCAGATTTGACAACGTTGAGCAAACGAAGTTGAAGCTCTCACCCTGTATAAAACCTTAACCAAAAATACCGAAAGCTCGAAACCCGAAACCAAAAAACAAACCCGAAAAAAACAATCCCAAAACCCAAACCCGTCCCCAAACCGCAAACCCACACCCGAATCCCAACCCCAACCCCAACTCCAACCCCAACCCCAAACCCAATCCCTACAACCCAAACCCAAACCGAAACCCTAAAACCCAATTCCAACCCCCCAAATCAATCGAAGCCCAACTGCCTAATCCCAACCCCAACCCCAACCCAAACCCATCCCCCCAACGTCAACCCGAACCCCAACACCTAACCTAAACCAAAACCACAACCCAACCCCACGCCGAGACTCCAACCCAATCCCCGAACCCGAACCCCAAACCCAAACGCAGGCCCCTAATCCCAACCCCAACCCCAAGCTAAAAACCCATCCCAAGCCAACGCTCAAACCCCAACCCAATCCCCGAACCCAGAAGCCAAAGCCACAGCTAAACCCAGACCCCTGATCCCAACCCCAACTCCGACTCCAACCCCAGCCAGAACCCCAAGCCACTCCCACAAGGCCAACCCCAACCCCAACCCCAACTCCTAGTGGAAACCCCGACCCCCCCGCCCAACCCCAACCCCAAACCCAAACCCAACCCAACCCCCCAACCCAACCCCCGGACCTCTTCCCCAACCCCACAACGAATGGACGGACGGACGGACGGACGGACGGACTAATGCGCGGGGCAGGATGAGTTTGCGCGTGCTGCGAAGATAGTCTCGGGCAGGGACCTCCGCCCCGAGTGCGTGTGGTTGGTGTTCAAGATGTTCGACAGCCGTGGGGACGGGAGACTGCATCACAACGAGCTCCGCGAGGCCACCCACGACAGGCTCCGCCGGCTTCCGGGGCAGAGAGACTCCCCCAACGCCTTCACTCGCTTCGTGCAGTGTGTCCGCGGCGACCTGTGACCTGTTCGTTACCTGTGCAAGAGAGGGACAGGGGGGAACGGGGGGTGGGGTGGGGGGCGAGGGGGGGGAAGGGGGCAGGGGTGGGAGATGGGAGATGGGGGGGGGGGGGGGGGGGGGGAGGGAAGGGGGTGACTCATGCCATGCATGGTCGTAGTCGTATGACCGCAGACCCTCACATCCCTACAATGCCGGGACGGAGCTCTTCGGGTTTTCACCGACCAGGCAGATATAGCTTGAGGGGGATAGGGGCGGGGGGTAGGGAAGGGGAATGGGGGAAGGGGCGAGGTTAAACGGGGTGAATTGTGGAAGGAGAAGGGGGCGGGGGCAGGGGGGGGGGGGGGGGGGGGGGGTATTTTTGGTTAGTCCTTCAGGAGTTTGATGAACACACGGTGGGGAGGGGGGGTGAGGAGCTTGGCGAGCGGAGAGGGGGGTGACTTCGGCGGCGATGATGGTGGTGATAGTGGTGGCGGTAGCGTCGCTCTCCCGGGGAGGTTAGACGGGGGGGGGGGGGGGACCCGATCAAATTCTCGCGTTTTGGTTTGTGCGTGCCAAAACATAGAGGGTAGAGATATCACTTGCAGGTGAACGGAACTGACGATAAAAGGGATATGTTCCTGGTGTTATTTGGTTGTAAGTGATACAGGAGGGTAAACCGCAACTCCTTAGTACGGTTTCCCTCAAGTAGTGGTACTGCCGTGCGCATGATTTCGTACTTGTTTTGCCTTGTCCCCATCGAGATGCTTTTTTGCTGCAGGCTGTTTCGTGACCAGACAGGATTTCAGGGAAGTGAGCTGCTGTAGTGTGAGAACATCATCATCATCAGCTACGCGAAGGGGGGGGGGGCGCGGGGGGAGGGTCGGAGTTTTGTGCGGGCTGGGGGGGGGGGGCGGCGGGATGGGGTATGAGGTCGGCGCAACCGCTGTCTCGTTCGTGCACGTGCGTGTATGCGGTGTGGTACAGGGTGAAAATGGTAACTTGATTTAGAAACAAGATGCTCCCCATGAGCCATCAGCGCAGGATCAATCAAGGCGGAGAGAAAAAGCGAGAATTGACAGCGACAACAGAAAGCAACAACTTAACAGCTGATATCGTAGCGAGACACGTGCCGCTGCGCACTGCAGTGACAGCTTAACACAACATTGCCGTGAGCAAGGAGCACATGCAATGTCAGCTCGCAGTCTCGGGTTCGCGTCTGAGGGAGGCAGATAGCTGCCCGTCACAGAGTCCCCACCGCCCACCCCTGGTTTGAACGCTTCAGCTACCGCCGCCGCCTCCGTGCCATGATGTTGTTATCCCGTGTTGCGTTTTGGTGCAACTACTTACTGTTTTGTTTTCGTTTTCCATCCCGTTTAATATAACCGCCCTTCTTTTCTCTCTCTCCTCCCTGGCCGTTACTCAGTTCCGGGGTCACAAAGCAGAGGCGGCCCTTCTCCCTCCCCCCCACTGCGCTTCTTGCCTCTTGCCTTTTTAGCGCGAGGCAAGACTTTTCAGCCCCTTCTTTCTCTCGTTGACGTGCACTGGATGTGCCGTAGCTGTTACCCCTTCCATATCGTGGTGTGTTTCTCGCTGACTTAAGAATGGAGCTAGCTGCTGTGCGTATCTTGGTCCAACTTGGTTAACATTGTAAGCAAAGCACGTAGGGTGTCTTCCAGTAGTTGTTTCGCGACATGGTGTCGACCGACAGAAAACAGTAGTACCAGGTATATAATATGCCCGGACAGAAAACGGCGTCTCTCCCTCATTTGGTGTGGCGCCTTGAAGAGCTGTTTTCCTTTTCAACTATCCGCCGTCAACTCTCCGGCGAAAAATCCACCGGTGTATCGTCCGATGGGTTTTCGCGAGGTGTGTATTCCGGACACGTGTTGGGAGTTTCCGTTACGCTACGTAGAAGAGCCTATTAGTAGCAATAGGGAATAACATTTACCGCAACTGCAGTAGTCGTCCTTGTTCCTGGTATTTTTCTGTTCTTCTGTTTGTTGCCATTTGCCGTGAATTCAAGGAAAAACTGCATAGATACCTCCTCTCTCCCCCGTTCAGCGGCGAGCAGGCCAACAAGAAACGAGCAAAAAACGAAACAAAAATCGCACGATAAAGGTGGAACGTCAATCGTCACATCGCCGCCCGTCGTTGAGCACGCGCATATCCAACGACTACCTATACCTGGTACCAGACCAACACACCGCGGTTTGCGTGCCCGTCTTCATGTCGTCGAGCACGTGCCTACCCGACGGCCATGAAACGCATCGCAATATGCGCCTTCCTCGTTGCTGAGCACGCGGCTATCCAACCCGACGGCTATACAATAACATCCTAAATTTAATGGACGCTGTTGCCGTTGTGCATGCGTCCACTAAACGGCTATAAAAAACCCCGCCGACTGTCCTCGTTTAGCACGCGCCTATCCAACGGCTATATAACACATCACCATACATAGTAGACGCCCTTTTCTTTTGTCGTTGGGCATGCGCATACTCAACGGCTATCACACACCGCAATATATGCCTTCCTTTGCGGTTGAGAACACTCGTTCGTGTACCCAACGACAACACAACAACAAATCGCAACGAACGCCCGACCTAGCAAAGAATATCATCAAAAGACGCGAGGCCACGCCTTCTGCCATCAGTACCACAGCAAGCAGTACAACCCCCCTCCCGTTCATTTCACACCATCGCCACCGCCTCACCGCACAATACAAAACCTTCAAGGTTAAAAGCACCAGACACGGAACGGAACCCGCAGCAATGGAAACAGGCCGCGTCATGGAACACGGAAAAAAAAGTAAACGACTCATAGCGTAAAGCCTGGCATCTCTATATAAATCCTTTACCCCGTCCAACACACTACACAAAGTACGCAGACATAATAGACAAGCAGACAGCGTGATGAAAGACAGACATACTGCTGTTCAAAGACGCCCGCGGGGAAAATGAGTGAATAAAAATATACGCTGTGGAGCGGTACAGGGAAGGAACAAGAGGCCTAAAGCCATCGAATTCGTAACATTATTAAAAAAAAAACGCCACCGGATTTGTTGAACTCCCATGTGAGTGCTCCTTAACCTCTCGGCACGTCGCCTCTCCAGTTTTTGCCCTGGCGCAACGAGCGACTATGAATTGGAACAGCTAGGGCGGCTACTCGCGGCGCTGCGTAAGTAATCATCAAGAAGCTTACCGTGGGTATATATTGTATGTACTACAAAAATTCAGAAAAAAAAAACGCAAGAAAAGACGAGAAAATGAAGAAACAAAAAACGGAACTACCGACTTGAATAACGAACACAACAATAACAGAAGGGTATATGATATATATGCGTGTACTCGTACGTAGTCCTGCGGCCTTCCCAAGCCACCTGCGTACTACCCGTACAGCAGCATAGAATAATAGTAAATCTGGTATTTTTGATAATATTCAAAGCTATTCCTTACCCTCCGTTCATCCTGTCGACATCCGCACCCTCATCGCCGTGCCATTTTCATTTTCAGATTCCTCTTTTTGCACCCTGCAATATTGTAGCGAACGCCACACAAAGGTGGAGAACTCCAACTCCAACTCCAACTCCAACTCCGCTTCAAAGTCTGTCTACCTGGTCGGTGAAAACCCGACGTGCTCCGTCTCGGCATTGTAGGGATGCGAGGGTCTACGGTCATACGACTAACGTCATTGCATGATAATGAGTACACCCCCCCCTCGTCCCCTCCCTTGCGAGGCAGAGCAATGTCCCGTTTTTTCATGGAACTCCACGCCATCAAGCACTGGATGCCTTCCTCACATCGGCTAGAATCGAAAAAAACAAACACCCCCCCCCCCCCCCCTGTAAAAGCCTCCTCCACCCCCCTCCTCCCCCCGCCCCACCCGCTTCACGCTTGGTGTAAGCAATGTGTGCCTGGTCGGTGAAAAGCCGACGTGCTCCGCCCCGCCGATGTAGGGATGCGAGGGTCTATGGTCATACGACTACGGCCATGCATGACATGAGCATATGTGTACACCCCCACCCCATCCCCGCCACCCCCGCTCCATCTTTTCACCACGGAGAGATTGAGTCGTTCCGCGCCCACAACTGCTGGTGTTGTTTTACCACCCGTTAACCCCGGCAATTATCCCCCCCCCCTCCCTCCCTCCCTCCCTTCCTTCCTTCCCCTCTGCCCGTTAGTTAGTTCACGCCAATGTTTCCTCAACTCTACAACACCACTTCCATTTTTCGTCGCCTCTGCCGCTCCGTCCCGTACAAAAATAGGCTTGGCGATCGGTCCGGACACGACCCACTACCGTCGCCGCTGCCGCCGTCGCCGCCACTGCTGCTACAATTCGCTGCTGCTACTGCTACAGTACCACCTCGGCCGGAGCCTCGACACTGCTTTCATTTCTTTTGCATTTTTTGTCTTATTCTTTCTATAGTTTCTTCATCGCGTATGTACGGCATACCAGCTAGAACATTTGCACGGTAAAAAGCATATACGCACGGAAGGGAACCAGAGCAAAAAACTAGCCAAAACGCCGCGCGGAGGGTTTTCTGCTACGCTATCCACTCCCCCCCCCCCCCACCCTAACCTAAAAACACACACGTGGTGCCGCGCCCCACCGCACCGCTATACCGTCCCCTCCGCTCCAACCCTCTACCCGACCCTAACACGAAGGGGTGCCGGTCTCCATCGCCATCACTCCGCCGTCCACTGCCACCGCTGCTCGTCGGCTTCCCTCCCCTTCCTGCAACTCAGCAGAACAGGTGACTTTGTCGACGTCGCCACCCCCCTCCCCCCACCACCACCACTACCACCCCCACCGACATCGTCCAGAGCCTTACCCACCCCCACCCCCTCCTCCTTGTGCCCCCCATGCCCACCAGCACCCGTACCACACCCTCCCGCGGGTACAGCCGACGAAGATGACGGGGGCGACGGGGCGCACTTCTCTGCCTCCTCCTGCTGCTTCGAGGAGCCCGATAACACCGGCGTCGCCTGCCCCTCCCCCTCCGCCACCACCACCATCAACGTTCCTGTTGCATCTGCATCATCTTCTCCCCTCCCACCCCCCCCCTCTCTCCCGCTCCTCCACCGCCTCCTCGTCCTCCTCCGAGCAGAGAATGGCACGCGGAGGGGGAGGGGCGCCGGAGCCGACGTAGAGCACGGGGCGACTAGCGGCAACCTTGCGCACTTTGATGGAGGGTGTCAGGACCTACGGAAAGAGGGGGGGGGGGGGGGGGGGGGGCGTAGCGTATATAGGAGATACAGGGAGAAAATCAGGGAAAAAAGTACGATGGTAATGGAAATCCGAGTAGGCCGGTTATGGGGGGGGGGGGGGGGGGGGGGGGGTATTCATGTCAATGCATGGCCCGGGGGGACGGAGTTGTGACAGAGGGGGGGGGATACTGATTATCATGCATGGTCGCAGTCGTATGAGCATAGACCCTCGCATCCCTACAATGCCGGGACGTAGCGAGTCGGGTTTTCACCGACCAGGCAGACATTGCTTGCACCAAGCGCGAAGCGCCGTGAGGTGTCCGGCGAGTCGCATGAAGGGTGAGCTGCATCCTATTAAATACTAAGAACCTCTTAAGAGGCGGACTTTCTTGCATATGGATGACAGCATCAATGAGTTGATTTAATTTCCGGTGTGGCCACATCCAGAGACAGGGGGGGGGGGTACTCGATACCATTCATGGCCGTAGTCGTATGACCATGACTATAGACCCTCGCATCCCTGCAACGCCGGGACGGAGTATGTCGGCTTTTCACCGACCAGGCAGACATTGTTTGCACCAAGCGCGAGCGCCGTGAGGTGTTCGGCGAGTCGCCTCAAGGGTGGGCTGCATCCTACTGAGAACCGCTTGTGAGGGGGACTTGCATATGGATGACAGCTTCAATTTCCCGTGTGGCCACTTCCAGATACAGCACTGGGAGTACTATGCAACTGCCGCTTGGTTACCTTACCATAAACACTACCTGGTACGTGATAAGAAATTCTCCTTGTGCGGAGCAAAGGTTAAGGTTCTCCACCCCACACAAATGATCTCTAACTCGACCACCAGGTGTGACCGATCGCCAAAAAACAAAACGAAAACGGTACCCTGGTTGTCTAGCTCAAGTAGTGAGCGGCATGCTATACAGTGTCATTGCCAACCGACGCCAACCCAACCTATACACAATATATGGGGGGGGGGGGGGGGGTCATTGGCTGTTATTACGGGGGACATTAGTAGATAGGACCAATTGTGCACACAAAAACCTTTACCTTTCCCTGTTTTCACTAACGTTAGGTCCTATTTACTATGGTCCCTCGTAATAGTGGTAACCAAAGTCCACATTGGACGGCATGGAACAAACTGTACGGCACCGTAGGCCAATCTCATGAACCCTAACAGCACACCCACGACAAAAGCATCAACAAAGGGCAGCAGCAGCAACAACAGCAGTCAAAAGCAGCAGTCGACAACAACAACAACGACAATCGCATCATCAACAACAGCAAGTATCAGGTGCAAGCAAGCAAGCAAGCAAGCAAGCAAGCAAGCAAGCAAGCAAGCAAGCAAGCAAGCAAGCAAGCAAGCAAGCAAGCAAGCAAGCAAGCAAGCAAGCAAGCAAGCAAGCAAGCAAGCAAGCAAGCAAGCAAGCAAGCAAGCAAGCAAGCAAGCAAGCAAGCAAGCAAGCAAGCAAGCAAGCAAGCAAGCAAGCAAAGCAAGCAAGCAAGCAAGCAAGCAAGCAAGCAAGCAAGCAACAGCACCACACGTTTAGCTTCGTATACATGCAATCGTATCACACCCCACGTAGTGTTTCGCACAAAAAACAACCAAGGGCGAAAAAAAGGGGGGACAAGACGACGAAACGAAAAAAAGAGACGCCATCTGTGGAACAGCCACAAAAAGAAGAAAAAAAAAAAGTAACATACCGGGCAGGCGTTACCTTGCAGGGGGGAGCGGTCTTGCCCATCGGGGGTTCGGACTCCTTGCACTCTTCCCAGCCACCGTCGGCGTCCGGTCCCGGTTTCGACCAAGAGGCGGGGAGCGGCGCGTCTGAGGCCTGGCCATGGCAGCGGCGCCGATTCGACAACGGTGGAGGACAAAGGGAACAAGGAAACCCCAGGGAGAAGAGGGGAGGATAAGACGGGGGTGGAGGAGGCGGGGAGGGGGGGGGGCAGGTGGGGGGGGGTGTACTCATGTCATGCATGGCCGTATTCGTATGACCTTGGGGGGGGGGGGGGGGGGGGGGGGGGGAGGGGGGAGGGGGGGGAGGGGGGAGTAAAGGGAGGGTAAGAAACCGGACAGCACATATATAAACATGGACCAAAGCAGCAAAATCGACATTAGATGAAAATAAAAATAAATAACAGCACCTGAAGCTCCAAATTGACTCAAGTCTCCCACACTTGACTTTTCAAATAAAAAAAAAAGAAAACTCAACTCTCTCTCTCTCCCGCTCTCTCTGTTTTTTGTTTTTGTTCTTGTCTGTGGTTGCTGCTCTCACCTCATCGGAAGGCGCAGCCTTGTCGCCCCCCCCTCCCCCCCCCCCGCCCACGTCATCGCCTCCTTCCTGAGACCCCTCGCTCTTGCCCTCTTTTTCTTCCCCATCACCCGCCCCCTGAACCCCCCCCTCCGCCTCCCCCCCCCCCCCCCCGCCCCAGCTTCCGCCTCCGTCGCTTCCGCGGTTTTCGTCGCGTCTTTCGTGCTCGGGCCGAACAGAACCTTGGGCGTTGCGCGGGCAGGCGGTGAGGATTCCCCGGCGTCGCCTCCCTGCTCCACGCCATGCCATGGTAGATGATAGGATGTGACATGGTTGGATGGTTTTGACATGGTTTGGCGGGGAGCGCAAGAAAAAAAAAAAAAAGTACGGGGGGGGGGGGGGGGGGGGGAGGGAGGGAGGGAGGGAAGAAATGGAATACGTACGAGAGCGCCATTTGAGTTACTGTAGGTAATAAACGGAAATCGGATGCTACAAAATGTCAAGTGTTATACTGCAAGTACCAAAGCTGTATCATGTCACACCTATGGTTAGACTAGAGTAGTCTCGTATTCTATTAATACACGGTAAATTAAATAGCATTGTTCATACGTACCAGGTAGGGAATATCCGGGGAGTGGGTCGTGATTCAAGATGCAGCAGCAGTAGTTAGTGGGCCCTTCTACAATAGTGCCGGTAGAGTCGGCCGGGACATACGGGATTAACTATTTTCGGTGACGTAGTAAGGTGGGGACTCGGCGGCAGAAGCTGTGAGCACGTATGTAGTGAGGTCCGCGGGCAGTTGCTTGGGGATGTCGCTGGTGTCGTCGAGGTTCGGACAAGGTTTGCATCCTTGGACTCCCCCGCCCCCACGCCGATCGACCACCTTTTCCTGGCCGTACCAGTGCGGCAGTGTGTCGAGTAGTGCCGGTATTGCTGTTGGCTGGCGCATACCGGCACTATTGCCGCAACCGGCACTGCCGAGGTTGAACGTCGACGTGGTGTGTGAGGACGCGGCTCATGGGGACCCGATGGATAAAAGTGGTCCCATGTCTTCACATTCGATCATGATTGTGACCCAAGGTCGCCTGACAATGGTTTAGTATACCCAAAAAAGCAAATCTATGTATTTGAGTTTTAATGATATCGATGCTGGTGGATGAATTAATCACTGGATGAACCAACAGTTGACGCCGCAATGCTCGATGACACAGGATGCTTGACGGAGGCCGCTGTATAAACTCTTCGAGGTACACAAAAACAGACGAACCGTCTCCGCACATCCTTTACATTCGACTATATGCAATGGTGGTGTTTTCACGAGGACAAGAGTTTGGGCTTGCGAATGTGGTGGATGGAGGTATCGCCGGGAAAGTCTGATATCTGAGGAAAACGGTTCGTTCACGCTGAAACAGACGACACTGTTGTTCGATCATGTATACATATGGAGCGCGCGATCGATTTATCACACCAAGGTTGCAAACATGAGTTTTGAGGGTAAATTTCCGATCTGACAGTTTCGCCCTTTTTTTTCCTTACGATATCAAAGATGTTTAATGCAAGTCACAGGATATATATATTCAGTGGTTGAGCGCCGTGAACGCATGACTCCTCCACCCCATCCGCTGCACAATGGGGGTTACCGATTGATGGTTTGACGGGACGTCGTTCACCTTCGCGGTATGGAGGAAACCCAGCAGGGAGAGCTGGCCGGGGAGGGGAACGAGCTTCGACTTGTCGCTGGCCGCCGAGGGTCTCTTCCCCTGCTCAAATCGCATACCAGGTATCAGAGGATGCGGCAAAAGGGACAGGGGGACGGCCACAAACCGGAGCGGGGAGGAAACCGCGTTATAACATGTCAAGGGAGCTCGCGGTAAGTACTCAAGGCAAGGCAAGGCAAGGCAAGGCAAGACGAGGGAAGGCAAGGCAAGGCAAGGCAAGGCAAGGCAAGGCAAGGCAAGGCAAGGCAAGGCAGGGCAAGGCAAGACCAGGTAAGACAAGGCAAGGCCAGGCAAGGCAAGACAAAGGCAAGGCAAGGCAAAGACAAAGGCAAGGCAAGGCAAGGCAAAGACAAGGCAAGAGAAGGCGGGTAAAAACACCAAAACACGCGCGACAGCAAGCAAAACAAAAACCTCGAAGGAAGCAACCAAAACAAACAGAAGCCAACCAATTCAACCCACAACCCAATCCAACCAACTAATCAACCCACCGAAAAAAAAAAACACCAAACCAACCAAACCACCCAGATCAATCAAAAACAAAAACCAAACCGCACCAATCGAACCAAACCCAATCCAATCCAACCCAACCCGATAATCGCACCTTTTCCCCGCTTCCTGGCGTAGTAACGCCTCCCTCGCCACATCCAGGATCACCGCCGTCGCCGCCGCCAGCGACAGAGTCAGCAGCGGCTCCAGCGGCAGCGGTAGCAGCAGCGGCGGCGGCGGCGGCGGCAGCGGCCGCAGCGGAAGCGGCAGCCACCTCCGCCGGCGATGGCTTGAGCTCGACCTCGGATGCTTCGACCCCGAGGCGCTCGATGACCTCGCTGCGCACGACGAACACGTTGCCGCCGTGCAGGCTGCGCTCGCGCGTGGCCACGTCTTTGACTTTCTGGTGGACCTTTGGAGAGAGACAAACAGAAAAAAAACGGGACGAGACGAGACGAGACGAGACGAGACGAGGCAGTCGGTTGGTTATAGCGAGAACGAACCCTTTTTCCGACTCGAAATAGGATCTTACTCCGAGTGTTTTGTCCGCCAAAGAAGGTCCACGTCGTGAGAGCGGCAAAGGGGCTTCAAGGCGATTCCGAACACGTGAAAGCACCGAAAGTAAAAAACAAAAAAATACTGACCAATGGAAGACAATGAGCGACACTTGCAGAGACCAGAAACGCCATTTAACCCTTTGAGAACTGCAGTCCCGTTTTGGAGACATACCACTCTAATTTCAAGTAGTTTATCCCCAACACGGGACCGCGGTCCTAAAAGGGAAAGGCAACATTTGAGGCCGAGTCATTATGAATAGAGGCGCCATCCGCGGTAAGGCTGTTTCTTACGCGGTTCGGATTTTGAGCGTCAGATTTTGACCCGATCGCCATTTTCAGCTGTGCGGTTCGCGAATCGAAATAGTCTTCTCGTGCGGAAAAAAATCGAAATAAATTGTGTGTGCAGAGATTCGAGCAAAACGCCGAGACCAATGCGTACTGCTGTTGCTGTGGTCTGGCGCCGCGAAGAGACGCGCCGAGTGTGCTGCGCTGCACTGCGCGTAGGTCTCGAGCGTCCGAGCCCACGCTGACTGCCTCTGGTCTGGCGGCGAAGAAACATGCCCAGTGCGCTACGTAGAGTCAAACTGTCTTGTTATTTAGTGTTTCACAACGTGACTGACTGCTGTTGCTGCAGCTGCTGTAGTCTACGAGTGCGTATCCACGGAGAGGTGCGCGCCGAGTGCACCTCTCTTGGTCTCTAGGCCCGAGCCCGCGCCAGGCGACTGCAGTCTGGCCACGGAGAGATTCGCCGCCCGCCGACTGCGCGTCGGGTGCGAAGCAACGTCGCTATCCAGCTGTGTCACCATCCAAGCCATCGATCGTTATGCTGCTGCTTGCTGTCGTGGATAACAAATTGAATTCGAAGGCCATGCCATCTTTCGATTCGAAAATCTGATGGGCCCAGGTCGTCGGATTTTGGGCCAAAAATCTGACGATTCGGGTCATCGGACTCTCAAATCGAAGTAATTCCGGTCGGACTATGCATGTTCGGACTGCATAAGCAGATGATTTCATTTTTGGGATCGAAAAATGTACATCTAAAGCTCGAAATCGAACCACACAGGAAGCAGCCTAAGGCGTACCTGGTCCTGCTACGCTTTTGAAGGGGGGGGAGGGATGATGGCGAACCATTCCCGGCTAAGGCCTGAACAAAATATGACAACCTAGTTGGGGTATGAGTTTGACGTCTTCGAAGTTTATTTTTTGAAAGGCATGATTATAGCCGGGTTTTTAACAAAACGCAAAAAGCGGGGATGACCCGAAAAAATCACCGGTTTTTTAAAAAAAGGTCGGATTGAGCTGAGATTTTCGGGTTATGGTGATATTGGGGCGGGTATCACGAATCTGTCCATCACATTTTCTTCGTATTGGCCTTTGTTAATTGAGTTACAGCTGTCGAAAAACGCCAAGAAAGCGGGAACGGCAGGTATACTATCCCCTTCCTCTTACACTGCTCTACACGTTGTTTGTCGTGAGCGCTGAATATTCCAGGGCAGGATAATTTTGGGGTTTGGATCACGAATCCGTCATCACAATGTCTCAGTTCGCCATTCAATGCCGTTGAATAACAGCTGTGCAAAGATTGCAAAAATGACGTTTTGCTACAGGATTATGAAATTCTGACAAAATAAGAAAACAACAAAAAATCTCGTCAGCGGAGTTTTGGGCTGACCAACTTTCTGAGCAGCTCTCTACCCCCCCCCCTATGTCGGCCAAGCGAAAAAATCGATTCCCGAGTTGTACAGAACAACAAAAAGGTTCAGGGTTGCGGCGATCAAAAAGTTCTCGTTAATTTCGAACCTTTTTTCGGAGTTCTCCAAGAGAACCACAAAAAAAAAAAACGCTTTTCGATTTATTCATGTTTTCAGTGGAGGCGGGCCGATGACGGCTTTCCGCGGATGGCGCTTAGAGCACTGAGGCATCACTACAGTATGAAAACATCAATTAAGACGATTTTACATCGGCGACACAAAATTATTTACACTGAACTCGGCACCGACACTCCTTTTCCGCGGTTCGACAGACAACGATAACCCAAAAAAAAAAAAAAATGATAATGACAGGCAACGATGATTGGTCGATCGAAAATGAAGGATAACAACGATCGAAATATGATCGGCGATGACCACCAAATATGACGATCAGTGCTGTAGCGATGATCGATCATAACGACGATCGGGTATGATCCATCACTGCAAACTATCAACAACACTGATGATCGACGACGACGATCATTGATGATTAGATCAATAATTACGCATCAATTATGCCCAACGATAACGACGAGGACGCACCGCTTTCTTTGTGCAGTGCGGGTACATCGCGACGAAAGCGTTGACGACGTCTTCGCGCTTGTCCGCCTTTCCGTGCAGCTTTTCCACCAGCCGAGGCAGGAGCTCGTCCGGCACATCCTGGACGAAAAACAAAAAAAACAAAATAATACACACATGAGCTAAGGAAAATAGAAAACACAGACAGGAGCAAAACATATCAGACTAGCAAGAAGAGAACCGGACACAACTTTTAGCGATGCTTCGACCCCCCCCCCCCCCCCCCCCCCACCCTCTCTCTCTATGCGTTTGATTGACAGCGGTACACAATCGGAATGACGAGCGCTCCTCACAACGCAATGGCGGCCAACCCCAACGAGGGCACTTCAGGAACCTACCCTGCACTTGCGGATCTTCGTGTCCCCGGGCCCCTCCTTTCCTCCCCCTTCCCCGGTGTCCTTGCGCCTGCCACGGTGACGAAGCGGATGCACACGGGACATGGCGCCGATCGGGGCGGGCGGGGGGGGGGCACAGCAGCGAAGTGCGTAGCATAGCACCGTGAGCATCAGCGGAGGACGAAACACTACATCTCTGAAAGTGTTTACTGGCGGCGCATCAGTCAGGCCAGGCAGGTCAGAAGGAGAGAATTTTTCCCTTGCAAGACAAAATATCACCCTAACCCCAATAAACGAACAAAAAAAAAAACGCCTACGTACGTGTATTACCAAAGTTACCGACACCTCCGACAACGTACCCCCCCCCCCCCCCCCCCGGCTGCGGTGAGCCTTCGCAAGGTTTCAGTCGGGAGCATCTCCAAACAGTTCATAGGCATACTGTACGCTATACACATCACATCACCAAAAAAGCGCCCCCCTTACGACTTCGTGATAATAGCTAAAACAGACACCGACAAAAAAAACAACAACCGGACATGAAACATAAAACTACTGCTGTAGCACGAAGTTAATCCGAAATCGGAAGTTGGATTGCCTGAACGCCCCCGGTCAATACGTACAGCAGTCATCAAAACAGACGAAACACAGACCACAAGGCTAAGGGCCCATCCTAACGGGGACCTTCGGCTCTTTCAATTTGACTTGATTTTTTTTTTCTACTCTAATTTAAGGGCCCATCTTATCGAGGACTTTCGGTTCTTTCAATTTGACTTGTTTTTTTTTTTCTAATTTAATTTGCATCTGATTAAACGAAATTTAGCGTTCTCCGTTAAGATGGGCCCTAAAAATATCCAGCTCCAAGTCACCTAGGCTTCTCGATCATCGCCTCCGTCACCGAAACCGGAAACCCCCCTCCCCCCGCCCCGCCGGAAAACGCCACCGCCCGATACGCCGACAAGGCGCGCAGCGCCGGCTGCGCGCGGGCCTCCTCCTCCGTGATTGGCGCGCGCCGGAACATGAGCGCCGCCACAAACGCCGGCTGCCCTCCACCCCCCCCACCCGCCCCACCCCCACCCCCACCGCTGCCGCCGCCACCGCCGCTAGCCCCGCTGGCGCCCGCTCCGATGCGCACTCCCTCGCCGACACCCATCGCGCAGGCGGGGCCGGAGGGTTTCCTGGTGCTGTTGTTGGCGGCGTTAGCGCTGTTTTCGGGGAAGGAGGGGTCGCTTTGGCTCTGGCGCTTGTCGGCGTCGAAACGGTCGATCTCTTCGTCGCTGAACTCATCGTCCTGCCTCAGCCATCCGTCCTATTTCGTTTACAAAGGGGATTTACCAGAGTTGGGGAGGCGGAAGGTGGGGTGGGGGTGGGGGGGGGGGGGTGGGGTGAGCGTGGGGTGCAATAAAACGCAGCTGCCAGTTTAAAGACGCAGCTGCCAGTTAAAATACGAAAAAAAAGTACCAGGTACATAGCATGTCCTTATCTCTTTTTTGTACTGGAGTCCCGTTTTGGGGACAAACTACTTGGAATTTGAGTGGTTTCCTCCCTAAAGACGGGGCTGCAGTTCTAAAACGGTTAAAAACGGTCAAATTATCAAAAAAAAAATCACCGTGTCTTGTCCATCACATTATAATCGACGATGATCGTGATCGGCGCTCGTGATATCGAGCTAGACACTTGGAAAAAGGGCAGGAGCGGCGCACGTCATGATCGACGTTTGCACGTGTATCATACGCACGTACAGCAACCAACCAAGACTTCGTACGCACAGAGCCAGGGCCACTTGTTGGATGGAGAGAAGGCGCGACCTTACTATTACGGGGGTCCATAATTAACAGGACCAAATTTTGTTCGTAAAAATACGTTAATATATAGGTTTTTATGTATACCATAGGTCCTATTAACTATGGACCCCCGTAATAGTAATATTAATACCATGCTAACTCAGTCATCGACCTCTTTTCTGACCACCTTCGAAAAAGACACCACTGCTGCTGTTCCGCCGGTGCCACATAGACGGCGGCATCACACGGATATCACGCGGATGCTCCGCTCCGCTTACCATGACACTTGTAAAACCGAGCGTCAACTACTACCAATACATCGTGTGTCAACCTCGCGAACACTTCATCATAATAGGACTACTGTAAAACAAACGCGCCCGATGAGATCACGCAGCCTGCAAAGTTGACAACCAACCCCTCAATCGGTCGAACTCACAGCTAGTCACAGCTAGCCTACTCGTGATAGTTCTTACAAAACGCAACGCCCCTCGACGCGCGCGCAGCGCCCCCGGAAAGCCAACAAACTTGCCTTGTAGTCGAGATTGTCCTCCGGCTCCTTGTCCCCTTCCTCGTCCGACAGCAGGTCTTCGCCCTGCGCCTCCTCCTCCCAATCCCCTGCGGCGAACAAAACAACGCCATCCACACCATGTACAACACCCACAGCATGTTTGATTGTCGTGTTGCAGAGCGATCGCCCGTCCCCCCACGAGCCCGAGGAGGGAGGGAGCCAGGCGCTCAACCATGGAAACCCTCAAAAAGTATACCAGGTACGAAGTACAAATAATAACCAACCACGCAAATACCATGAATACTTCGTAGGAGCGTGGTATTGTACGTACAGCAGCATATATCGGGATGTTTGTGTTTCACGCCCCCCCCCTCCCCCCCCCGCCCCCCCTCCCTTCCTCCCTCCCCTCCCCCCTTCCCCCTCCTGAAACACAGATCGAAACCCATGAGCGGTACAATACGTACTGTTCTGATCGTAAATTTAGGTGGGTCATTCGGATGGTAGCAACACGACGAAATGCACCCTGTAATAGTAATATTTATGGTCAGTCTGGTACGGCGGGATACATCGGGAAATTATTTTTTCGGGTACCCTCGCCCCTTCCCCTCCCCTCCCCCTTCCCCCTTCCGAAAAGAAAAAAACAACAACAAAAGAAAAAAAAAGCACCCACCCTCGCTGTCGTAATCGTAGTTGAGCAAACCGCGCACGTCTCTCCCCAGGGGTCGCCTGCCGGTGACCTCCCTGCTCGTCTTGGACCATGTGCCCCAGTAGGCAGGACGGTGGTCTTGGTGGAACTGGAGGAGCTTCATGCGGTTGCGGATCTCCACCTAAAAAAAGAAAGAGGCGATAGGTTCGGGGGGGGGGGGGGGGGGGGGTCATGGGGTCATGGGGTCATGGGGCCTGAATTCAGAATATATAGCAACGTGTGGTGTGGTGTGGTGTGGTGCGACGTGGTGTATTTATTGTGGTGTGGTGTTGTCAAGGTTTTGGTTCGTGTCGTGTCGTGTCGTGTCGTATCGTTTCGTTTCGTTTTGTTTCGCTTCGTGTTTCGTTTCGTTTCATTTTGTTTCGCTTCGTGTTTCGCTTCGTGTTTCGCTTCGTGTTTCGCTTCGTGTTTCGTTTCGTTTCGTTTCGTTTCGTTTCGTTTTGTTTCGCTTCGTGTTTCGTTTCGTTTCGTTTCGTTTCGCTTCGGTACGTTTCGTTTCGTGTCGTGTCGTTTCGGTTCGGTTTGGTTCGTGTCGTTTCCGTTCAGCGCGTGTCGTTTCAGTTCGGTTCGGCTCGTGCCGTTTCGGTTCGAGCTGTGTCGGGAGACGCACACGAACACAGATGCGGGCGTACTCAACGCCCGCAGACGCGCATTCACATACAGCATGTATATAAGCAATTTCGCGCACACAGGGCTGTAGCGACGCGCGATCGTACGAAGCACATACCCGTACAACGGCTGTACCAACCCGCATGAAAAGTGACGAAAAGCCGTACCGACGCGCCTACAAAAAAGATGACCAACGTGCTTAAACAAAAAGGCCACCAACGCGTGCAAACATAATGAACAACTCGCACACGAGGTACCCTCCCTTCTTTCTGGGCCCACCGAGGGCGTACGGCAGGCGCCCGACAAAGCGCTAGGCAAAGCGCCCATCCACGGACGCTACCCAACGTTGAGGCTGATACTGCCGCTGGGGCTACCGCTTAGGCCACCGTAAACCCTAAATCTAAGGGTGGCGGTAAGGGGAAAGGCTAAGGATAAGAGCAAGGGGAGGGCGAGGGTGCGGCTACGGCTGACGCTTTTGAGGCCAAGCTTAACGCTAAAGGCCAAAGGTAAGGCCAGCGCTAGCAGAGGCCAAGTAAGGCCAACTCGCTGAGGCCATCGCCGAGGCTAAGGCCGGCACGCTGAAGCCAATGATAAAAAAAAAAAACGCACCTGCTTCTCTTCTGAGAAGGTCGGCTCCCCGAAGCCCCCTCCGCCCGCGGCGGTGACGGTGACTGTGACCTTCACCCTCTTCGAAGGACGAACCACGCGCACCTTGGGTTGCGTGTTTCAGGTTTCACGGACACCGCAGCCACCGCGAGCGCGCATATCGGTCGAATGCCATTACGGCGTACACACCGAAACAGGACAGAGGGGATGAGAGGAGAAGGATTGCAATAAAAATAATAGAGTTTGAACGGGGGCGGGGGGGGGGGGGGGGGGGGGGGGGGGGGGGGGGGGGGGGGGGGGGGGGGGGGGGGGGGTCACCACGAGTATACACACATCTGTATCGCGCCTCATATATTTACACGCCGAGCACGCGGGGTTAACATAGAAAAATGAGGCACTGCCCTCGCTCGAAATTTATTAGTTTGCGTCGTTTCGGCGGGGGGCCGGGGAGGAGGGAATATAGCGCAGCAAAGTTATTCTCAGTCATCGAGCAATGACTTGAGGACGTTCACCGTCACGATGTTGCGGGCAAGGACCCCATAGCATACATCTACAACATAAAAAAGCCCGCAATGGTAGTATATCGAGTCGTAGCATCGCGCGCGCGCTGGGGGGGGAAACAGAAGGTATCCGGACGAAACACAAGCAAACACCTATTTTTGGGCAAGCGGACTGACCACCAAGGCCAACACCTATGGCTTTCGGAAGAAAAAAAAAAACACGGACGGAACAAGGAAAAGCAACCCAGTTCGAGGGCAACGGCCCCTTCCCCACCCCTCCCACCCCCCTCCGCCCCCCGCTCCCCCCCCCCCCCCCCACGACCCGCTTCACCCATTGCTCACCTCATCCCCTAGAGAACTTTCCAGCCCCTTACGCTTGCTCTCTCGTTGGCCTATTTCTGTGCGGTCCGGTGTATATAGGAAAACACGACCAAAAATAAAAGACGAAATAAAAAACGAGAGGGAAAACCGACACGAAAACGAGAACGAAAAACGAAAAACGAAAATGAAAACGAAGCAAACATCTACCCGGTATATAGAACACCCAACACGATGGTCCTACGTAGCACACATCGACCGAGCAAGCCAAGTTAGATACGAACGCAGAGGTTACTGAGACGCACGGCCGAGGTCAGGGGGATCTCAACATATCGGTGTGTACAAACGGGGCAATAAAGACGCGGGGAATCGAGCGGGGAGGATCGTAGGGGTCGGGTTGGTGTTGTTCGGCCAGGAACAGGAGCAGGCGTATGAAAACATAATTGCGATGGGAGCGAGGGGGGGAGGGAGGGGGCAGGAGAAGGGTCGGATGAAAAATCACGGGAGAGCGTGGTTGAACAAAAGTCTCGGACTCCCACAGCAGCGACGCTCGCCGTCCTTTATTTAACTAGCACACCCTTCGACCCTCCGATCCCCCCCCCTACGCTCCCCCTCCCCTTCCCACGACTGCGACTATGCATGACATGAGTACACCTCCCCTCTCCCCCTCCCAGCCACCATACGATCCACGTCAAGAAATAAAATTCCGACCGCACACCAATCAACGACGTCCGGAGACCTCATCCACCTACCCACCCACCCACCTACCCATCCACCCCACCAACCCACCCACGCACCTCGAGCGGTCTTGGCCAGCAGCTCCTGTGGCTCGCCCCCCTCCTTCAAACGCCGCTCGAACGCCTCCAATTCCGAAGGACGGAAACCCCCCTCGCTCCTCCGGACCCCCCCCCGCCCATCGCACCCGACCTCCACCCCGCCCCCCGCACGGCCACCGCCATCACCAACAACACCAACACCACCAACAACGCTAGTCTCGCTAGAGCCGCTGTCGACAACACCACCCCCGCCGGCACCACCAACACCACCAACACCACCACCGCAATCACCGCCGCCGTCGCCACCGCTCCCGCCACCCCGGCCCCCGGCTCGGACATGCCTCCGGCTTGCAAAACCGGGCGGGGGACGCCGCCGGCCGAGGTAGTGCCCTGTTGCATGCCCACCGAAGCGGGCTCTACGTTCTCCTGCCAGTACAAGAGGTACGGAAGCGTAGAGGGTGGGGGGTAAAGGAGGGAAGGGGGGGGAAGGGGAAGGGGGAAGCGGGGACGGAGAAAAGAGGAAGGAGGAGGAGGGGGAGGAGCGGGGATCACGGAGGGGGGGGCAGGGCAGGCGCGGCGGGGGGGGGGGGGGGGGGGAGGCGTGAACACGCGCGTTTCGAATTCCTTGATAAGCAGTAAAAGTCGGTACACGTCGACTATTGATAGATGCTGGTCGGGTCACTGTGTCCTGCTCGCCAGACACGACACACCGTACGGACACACCGTACGCACCGAGACTTGGCGTATACGAGAGAAAAGACAAGGCACCGGGTTACGAGGTATGCCCTCACGAGTTATACGGGGGGAGTGGAGTAAAAAGGTTCTCCTTTGGGCCTACCTTGGAGTCTTGAGGAGCCGAGTCGGCGACCTTGAAAAAGTTGAAGAGGGATACCTTGCCCAGCAGTTTCGCTTCCTCTTGCCTCTTGCGCTCCTGTGGTGTGTCCGCATTGCCGTTTTTAGTTGTCATCGTCGAACAAAAAAAAGTAGCTATCGTTATCATTGTCGACATCGCTGCCATTATAACTGCTGTAACTATCGTTTTCAGTGTCAGTTTAGTTTTCATTCCTCATCATTTTCACTGTTGTTTTTCGTTTTCAGTGTCGTTCTCATTTTCATTTTCATTTTCATTTTTTTTTTTTTTTTTCATCCTCCGGCGGATTGTTAAAAATAAAGCTTAAGCTCACCGCACTTCCACGTTGATTCGACTCGACCCCCGAGAGGAGCAGGTGCGGTGGAGATAGCCACCCGGGAGAGTCATCTCTCCCGGGTAGTGTGGGACTCGCGCGTCGTTTTCATTTTCATTGTTGTTTACATTTTCACTATATCATGGTCGTTGACAGCGCGGTCGTTGCCCTTCTTGCTATTTTGGCATGGTTCCTGTTGTCATGAAATTGTTGCTGTTGTCATTCTTGTTGTTGATGTTGTGGTGCAACAGAGCGAAGGAGACACAAATAAAACAAACGTAGCAAGACCATTTTTTAGTCAGGCGAAACGAACGAAAGACCACGGGCCAGAGGGACGACACGCCGCCCTCGCCAGCAAAGACAACGAAAAAGGACGTGTGGCCAACTGTGGCGCGCCGGCAATGCCTTCCCACTTCCCACCCGATCACGGCACACGGCACGCCGCCCGGACTCTGGTACTTGTCGCGATGGCGCAGGCAACACCAGAAAATAAAACAAAAAAGTGACAAACAAATGTTGCCGCACGTGTATTGATTGTGAACAAGCACAAAGGACCGTACGAAACACTAATGTACACACAAACGTATACACTAACGCGAGTGCGTTGCTAGATCTAACCACAGCAGTACTAAATAATAAAACAAACACAACACAACACGACATGTACGCTTCGCTCCCGTCGCCCCCCCCCCCCCCCCCCCCCCCCCCCCCCCCCCCGCATTGTAGGGATGCGAGGTTCTAGGGTCATACGACTACGGCCATGCGAGATAATGAGTAAGTGCCCCCCTTGCCCTCCTTCCCGCCTTCAACAAACCTCTTCGGCCGCAGCGGCCTCGGCCTTGACGCGCTTCCTCTCTTGCTCTTTCGCGTCCTTGGCCTCCTGCTTGAGCTCTATCTTCTTGCGCCGCTCCTCCTCCCTCACCCTCTTCTCCTCGGCCCTGGCCTCCAGCTTACCCTTCTTGGCGGCTTCTTTGACGGCCTGGTCGGCCTCCTTTTGGTTGGCCTTCTGGCGCAGGACCTCCCCCTTGCGGGCGAACGCCATCACCTGATAGAGACACACACAAAGAGAGAGAGGCGAATGAGCACGAGGAAACGAGCTACAACAAGAAGAATGAGGATTAGAGGGGGATGTAGTTGGGGAAGGTAAGAGATCAAGGACCGCAATTGAAAGTAGATAAAAGTGTAGTTAATCAGGAAGACAATAGAAACGTGCAGAAGGGAGTTGTTATAATAGACTTCGTGCATACTTTTTTCCTTTCGGTTTCGGCTTCCCTTGGTTTTCTTCTACTTTCGGGAAGAGCTTATGAGCCATCAACGATGAAGCCACTGTAGTCCGGTAGCCTGTTGTAGTCCAATAGCCTGCTGTAGGCCAATACGTTTGAGTTTTTGCTATTGTTTCCCTTGGTTCTCTTCTTTCGGGGGGGGGATATTCATGAGTGATCAGCTTTTGAAGCTACTGCTGCCGGTACAATGACGGATAGGCAAGCGCAATGACAATACTAAGGATGACAAGAACAAGAAAATCGTGCCTGTAAAAGGTGTCCTACGGACTAAGTGAAAAAAAAATGAAAAAATAAAAAGGAAATAAGCAAATAAAAAAAAGAAAAAGAGAGATGCTGGACTTCTGGCGCAGGGTCTCTCTCCTTGCGGACGAACGCTATCACGTACCTGAAAGAGAGGAAAACGAGAAAAGTATTGAGAGTGAGAAAAAAAAAAAAAAAACAAGCAGAAAATCGTGCATGCAGTTGGCAAAGTAAAGAAATTAAAAAAGAAAAGGAGACAAAGAGTCAACAAAAAAAAAGAGAAGAGACTGGTCAAGGGCCTCCTTCTTGCGGCCGAACACAATAATCTGAAAGAGAGAGCTAGAGAGGAGAACGAGCGTGATAATCACGCTACTGCTCTTGTACTTACCTTCTCTTCCTCCTTGCTTATCTTCGCGGCGTCCGTCGGAGACTTGCTCATCACCTGGCCCCCCGCAAAAACACAGACAAAAGAAAAAAAGAAAAACGGCACGAGAACCCGTGGAGTTATAAACCCCCATAAACGGAAGCGCGCGGGGGGGGGGGGGGGGGGGGGGCCGGGGGAGGGAGCGAGGGAGGGGGGAGGAGGGGGAGGCCACGGAACAAAAAAAGGGACGAACCGTTGGGATAAGCAAGCGCTATTAACAGCAGAGCAGTCAACCAACCGATATCCCAACCACGACTTCGACACAGCCCATCGCAACCCTCGCTGTCTACCAACTACGTCCGACAGAGGATAGATGGCACGCGCGCACCTCTGGGGTGAGGGGGAAGGGGGCCGCAGCGGTGCCGGCATGAAAGCAGGGGGCGGGGTTGCCGGAGAGCTTTTGGGAGTAGCGCTTGCGGAGGTATTGTAGGCGTGACAGCATCTATTTACAGCAGTGGCAGCATGGGTGGACGGTAGTGTCTGCATGCTATTACGAAGCGATGCATGCGAAGGTTTTGTAGACAGCCTCGGTTGGTCCCGTCTCGCTTACGAGAGCTCGGTGCCCTTTTAACCATTTCACTGCTGTACCTCGTAGGTGGTATGTTCGTATCAGACTCGAGGAGTGAATTGGTCGAAAGGAAAATACAAAAAAAACGCAGATGTTGACGCTTGGTCGAGTAACTGAACAATGTGGTACCTCGGTGAGCCTGACGAGGGCCTTCACCAGTTTGCCCACATTGGCGCGGTCGTTCCTCGCTTGCTTTACCAGGGACACCTGTCGGATAACAACACACGAAAAAAAAGCATCCACATCATCATCGTCATCCTTACCATCATCACCATCATCTTCATCATCCACCATCATCATCATCCTTATCATCATCATCATCATCACCATCCTTATCATCACCATCATCACCATCACCACCACCACCACCACCACCACCATCATCATCATCATTGTCACGGTTAGACTGCATTGCATTCGTCAAACGATTGCGGTGTGGGGCCAACATCATCCCACTGCCGCTGGATCATCGTCGGCTGGATCGCACAACAGAAACGATAGCGCCCCGTGATCCAGGCTGAACGTCACCCCTACTGCAGTCGACCGACCAATCCCCCCGTCTCCCAGGCGCCCGCCCCAAAACAATGAACCAAGAGCGCTCGCCAACCCTATCTTGGCTCTCTCAGGGCTGAATTTGGGGGACAAATCACTCTAATTCTAAGTAATGCTTCCCGAAAACGGGAGCGCAGTACTACAGTAAAAGGCTTAACCGCTCTTGCACACACCCGCCACCACCTATCACCACCACCACCACCACCACCGACTTCCAGACCATCTCTACGGTACGTACCACCACCACACCACCACCCCCCCCCCGCCCCTCCTCAGTCAGATAATAATTTTCGTGCGGGGAGAACCTTCACCCCGCATAAGTTGGATGATCGTATCACGTAGTGTGTATATGGCGAGGCACCCAAGAGGCAGTTTACATAGTAAACCCATCGCTGCCTCTGGAAGTGGCCACACCAGAAATTAAATCAATTCATCGATGCTGTCATCCATACGCAAGAAAATCCGCCTCTAAAAACGGTTTTTAGTAGAAGATGCAGCTCACCCTTCATGCGACTCGCCTAAAACCTCACGGCGCTTCGCGCTTGGTGAAAGCAATATCTGTCTGGGCGGGTGAAAACCCGACGCGCTCCGTCCCGGCATTATTAGGGATGCGAGTATGGTCATACGACTACGGCCATGGATGATAGTGAGTACCCCCCCCGCGCCCTCCCGCGCCAAACCCACCCACCGCCGCGTGTCACCCACCTTGTCTGCCGGCAGGAGGTCCATGAGCTGTACCTCCCAGCGCCACACCGCTTCGAGGGAGGTGTCCTCCGGAATGATCGCCTTTCGCGGCAGAGCACCATAATTCTTTCGCTGGGCCACGAGACTGTCATCCATGGCCGTTACATTGTTACGTTTTGCATATGTTGTCATCGCGTGCCGGACAAAAAAAAGCACGGGTATTTGTAGTTGTCATCGTGGTTGCGTTTTAAGGCAGGTCCCAGCGGTTTTCGAGGGCAGGAAGGAGGTCGGGACGAGACGGGAGGGAGGGGGGGGTGGGGGCGGCTGGGTTAAGGTTCGCTTCCTATAGCAGTAACATCTTTGGAGGCAAACTGATTGAGAAAGACAACGAGAGGGAGGTAAAAAAGACAGCCAGAGACAAGCTACACGGTGATACATGCATCGGGAGCAGAAACCATCTACGTGGTGACTGATCTGACCTGATCTTCGCTGCGATCTGTTCCACCGTGAGACCCGCCGCCTGCTGCGGGATCGAAGACCTCATCACCTCGGCAGCTTCCTCGGAAAGCTTGGACAGGGGCGAGGGGCTGCCTTGCACGACGCGTGCAAGGAGGGGCGACAGACGCTCCGGGAACGCCGCAGTCTGGCATACAGCCTGGCACACACGTACACATGCAACCGCAAGAGAGAGACACACAAAAAACGAACAACACATATGATGAGGAGAGGGACAAAAAGCACTACACAGGGAGAGGAATAAGAGCAGGTATAAAGACACACAGCCAGGGGCGGTCGGTAGTTCGTGGCGCATCAAGGTCTGTTCTGACCTTAATATACTATTTTTAATGTAGTGGGCGGTCAAGGGCGGTCAGGTCAGTCAAGGAGTTGAGGCCTAAAGACACAGCGTCTGGCAGACAAAGGGCAAGGCAGGTAAGTACACACACCCAAAATGTTCACACACAAGGAAAATAAGAATAAGAGGCACAGAGAGAACATAATAATGAGAATAATGAGAAGAAGCCAAACATGGAGAAGAGGAACAACAGGAAGAAGACACCCAATTCACGCACAACAAAAAAAAGAACGCGAACATGAAGAAGAAGGGGAGGAACAGGTAGGAGACACCTGGGTCACGGAAAAAGTGCCCTGCCCTGCGCCTCTCCGAGCGATACGCCCGCCGAGTCACCCACAGCGCCGAGGTAAAGCAAGGGGCAAGGAAGCGGAGAGACTATGTCTACAAAAATAGATTGGCCCCGTAGATGTCGCCTGCACACGCAACAAGCCCAAGATAGACCAACGCCGCATGCTCACCCGAATAAAACGAAACAGCCACCAGTAAAAAATCCTTTCAAAAAAATCGGCGGAAAAAAAACAACCCATGAAAAAAACAAGAAAACGAAAAACAAAACCAGCCATCTCTTCTCACATTGACAACCGCCATCGCCGACACTGCCGCGGTGCCATCCCCCTCCCCCTCCTCCTCCTTTCCCACGCCCCCACCCCCCTCCACCGCCTTCCAGGCCACCGCACTGTCGACCGCATCTTCCAATCCCATCCGCCGATCCTGCCACCCCTCGACATCACCACCACCGCCGCCGCCGCCGCCGCCGCCGCTCAAGTCAGTGCTAGCAACCACCGTGGCGAGCTGCTTGAGGTACTTGCCGAGGAGAGGGTGCGGTGGGGGCGGAGGCGTCTTCGCCGCGACAATCCCACCTCCTGCCGCCCCCGCCGCCGCCGCCGCCGCTGCTGCCCCCTTCTTGCCTTTGCCGCCACCGTCATTGCCATTGCCACCGCTGCCTGCATATACCGAAGAGGTCTTGGTGTTGCATTTGCTGGTGCCGGTCGTGGGTGCGCGCGGTGTTCCTTTTCCCGCCGCCTGCATTTGGCGTCATGGGATGGGGTTGGGATGGGGTGGGTGTGGTGTGGTTACGTGTGGTGCGGCCGAGGGTATTTCGGTGTGTAGTGGTGTGGTGTATTGCTCCTCCCAACCACCTTTGCACCGCCTCAAAAATGACGGAGAATATCGAACCCCCTGTACGTACGTAGCACCTATACTTAGCGCAAATACGACAGTAGCATGTACCTCTCCTGCCCTCACACACATACGCGCACGAAAGCATGAACAGGCAAACACGGTCGCCACAGATACACACATACAAGCGCATACGCACACACGCCACGAACAGCCACAGCCAAAGCCGCCGCCGCACCCAACACCCCAAAGGCGCAGGGAGCAAGGGACAGCACGACAAACACCACAGCAGTTCACGTAAACCCCCACCTGGGCGCGCTCCTCAACTCCCGCCCCTCCCTCCGCCGCCGCCTGAGGCACCATCAGCACAAGCGATGCCTGTTTGTCTCCAGCAGCAGCAGTAGCAGCAGTAGCAGCAGCCGCAGTCGCACGGTTGTTCTCGGTCTCGGATTCCATCGAGTCGACGGCATCACCCGCCCCGCCGCCGGGAAGGGTCGGGGAAGGCGGTGCCACCCTCGATGGAGTCAAGAACCCTTCCATCTGCATCTGTTGCTTAAGCTGAAGCTGCTGCTCCGCCCGCTCTCCCTCGCCACTCCCCACGCCATTCGTGGTGGCGGCGGCGGCAGTGGCGGTGGACGATGCTGCTGCTGCTGCCGCCGCTGCCACCATTCTTTCACCCGCCCGTGTGTCAGCGACGAACGAAGAAGGGGAGGAAGAGAACGAGCTGGACCTTGCCGCTCGCTCTGGCTTGACGGTGCTGCGGTCATCATCACCTAGAGGAGCCGCCGCGGTCCCGTTAGTTGCTGCTGCTTGTGGGGGGGGGGGGGAGCGGGAGGGGTGGGGGGGGAGGGGCGAGAGGGGTGGTGGCGGCGGCGGGGGGGAGGCGTACTCATTTGTTGTTTGTCATTTGACCCTGGACCACGCATCCCTCCCGAGACGGAGAACCGTTTCTATTCCAACTAGAGACACCTCCAATAGTTGGGCGGGCGCTCATTACGTTGTGTTCATATACTATCACGAAAAAAAAAAAACAGACACGGACAACCACCCTCGAGCGCAGACCGAGACTCGCATCCCATTCAGCTAAAGCCCAATATACCACGGTAGCCAAAAGCAAAAAACAAGCAAGAAAAACAGCAGCAGCAACGACCCCCCCCTCCAATAGCACCCCGTATAGGTTGGGTTGATGTCGGTTGGCAACGACACTGTAAAACATGCCGCTCACTACTTGAGCTAGACAACCAGGGTACCCTTCTTTTTTCTTTTCTTTTCGGCAGTCGGTCACAGCTTGTGGTCGAGTTGGATCATTCGTGCGGCGTGGAGAACCTTTACTCCGCACAAGGGGAATGGTCGTGTCACGTAGTGTGTTCCAGGTAAATGGTAAGGCTCCCAAGAGGCAGTTACATAGTACTCGCATTGCTGTCTCTGGAAGTGGCCACACCAGAAATTAAATTAACTCATTGAAGCTGCCATCCATATGCAAGTCCGCCTAACAAGCGGTTCTTCGTAGGATGCAGCTCACCCTTCATGCGACTCGCCCAACACCTCACGGCGCTTCGCGCTTGATGCAAGCAATATCTGCCTAGTCGGTGAAAATCCGACGTGCTCCGTCCCGGCATTGTAGGGATGCGAGGTTCTATGGTCGTACGACCACGACCATGCATGAGAGCGAGTACACCTCCCCCGTCCCCCCACCTTTAAAAAAAAAACGCCTTCCTCTCTCCAAGCACTCCTTTGTGCACCCATTCTCTCACCTACGGCGGCGGCGGCCTCCTGGCCTTTGTCCTGTCTAGCTCGTTTCGTGCCACGCCCGGAGCTGTTCGCGCCCGCCTAAAAAGGGGGGGGGGGGGGGGGGGGGTGACGAAAAAAAACGACAGGGCGTGAGGGGCGAGGGGTAGGGAGAGAGGAAGGAGGAGGGCGGCATTTTTTTTTTTCTTTCAATTTTCGCGTATTTTCGTGCTCCTAAAATAAGTCAGGGCAAGGGAGGACGGCAAGTGGAGGGCAGATTTAACCGGGGAAGATCATGTATAGATTCCCTCCTCGCTATTAATAGTGCAAAGTGAAAACCGTCCCCTCTCCCCTCCCAGCCCTTGCCCGGGTGAAACTTCATCACCGCAACCGTTTTACGAGAGGGTCTCGAGTCTTGAGAGCGACTATTACTAGTCTATTTCGAGTCATGCGCACAAAGGGCAGGAAGTCACAGGCGTCGCCACTACTGTAGACGCTAGAAATGGGGGCTGATTATGATGCCGAGTGTACCGTAGGCTGTACGGTAGGTTAGCCCGCGCGCCCTCCGCGAGCGCTCTCCCGTAAAGCTTGTAGCAGGTTTTAATCTCGAAAAAATTACCACTATCTATGGAAAATGTACGGGCCGTTTTGTTACTCGTATGAAAACCCGTATTTATTTCCGGACAGCAGTGATAGGAAGTACTCGTAAAAATATTCGGCGAAGAAGGTGGCGTCGTCGAGGCGCGCGCCGTGTTGCCTCCGCGCCATCGAGCGGCAGCGGCAACGGCTATAAATGCCTAGGTAGTAAAACAACGGTCATAACAACGGTCGGGAGATACTTCCAAACGGTTAGAAATATACAGTACATACCTGGTAGGCCCGAACGGTTACAAAGTACCTAACTCCACCCCACTCCACCCTACCCTACTTTATCTTCCCTTACCTTACCACTTACCCTACCCCATCCTATCCTACCCTACCCTACCCTTCAAAGGGATCAGCAAACAAAAAAAAAAAAAAACGCCGCATGCCCCAAGCCACATACAAGCCACATACCTTCTCGCGACCAGTGGCGGCGTCGCTACCGCTGCTGGCTCCGTGCCCCGCGTCCCCTTCACGTGAGAGCTTGAATCGGACAGAATTGGCAGAGCTCGACGGCGAACCTTCCTCCTTACCATCGCCGTTGTCGCCACCGCCGTCGCCGCCGCCGCCGCCGCCGCCGCCGCTGTTGCCTTTGTCGTCGTCGAACGCCGAGTCCGTGATGTCGACCATCGCGGGCGGCTATCATTGTTGTATGCGCGTGCGTAATAAAAGCAAGCGGAGGTGCGCAAAAAAAAAAAAAGCAATCCAGCGGCAACGAGAGGCGCCCAAAAAGCCAAGAAAGACCAAGAGCAAGCGCGCATTGGTGGCAGCAGCAGGAGCAGAGCAGAGCAGCAGCAGCAGCAGCACGCAAGGTAACACACACACACCCTCGCACAAATTCCCAAGGCGGGGGTTTCTCGGCAAATGACAGTCATATACGGCGGTGGACGACCATGACACAGATGGCGAGAGAACAAACGCGAAAGCGAGACAGAGCGAGACATGTCCCGAGAACATTTTCCCAATTCCTCCTCACCCCTTTCGTTGCGTTCGGGGATTTCCCTCCCCCATCCCCCTCGCCCCCTCCTCCGTTCCGCGCATGCAATCCACCGCCGCCGCCAGTCTTCTTTGCTTGGGGACCGGCGGGAGGCACCAGGTCGCTGGGCTTGGTCTTGGGGGTCCTGAAGAAGCTGGCTAGGGTCGGCTGGTCCTTGCTCACCTACAGGACGCAGGCGGGAGCCGCCCAGGAGGAAGCATCAACACGAGCGTAACGACAAGAAAAAAAAAAGAAGCACTGTATAGGATGGTACACCGTTGACAACCAGTTTTGCCCGGTGTGCGGGGGACGGGGGGGGGGAAGGTGAAAAAAAACACATGAACCCCTTTAGTACTGCAGTCCCGATTTGGGGACAAACCAGTCTAATTCCAAGTGATTTGTCCCCAAAACGGGACTACGGTACTAAAAGGGTTAAAAACGACGATTTTTGTTTCATCGGTCACACGAGGCAACGCTGGCTGCTGATTTCGACGAGACGGTGGACGTAGGCATGGTGGTCATGGTTTGAAGTTCAAATGCATATACCGACTGCTGTATCGTATCCCACGAGTACGAGTACAGCTGTTGTGATATGCAGAGCGTCAGCGGTTATATAGCGTCAACATGGGGTCCGAAGCTTGTCGGTAAGACAAAACGGCGGCACGAAGTACCCAGCATAATTCGCGACAATATATGATACCGCGAACTACGCAGAAGCTGTAGTTGTGGAGCTCTCGCGCAAACGATTTTCATCGACGCGCTTACAGCGCGAGGGGGGCGGCCGACAACGGCTTTCTGCTTCTGCGCCCTGAACAATCGACGACCTAAATACGACCATATACTTGTACGGGGAACAGAAGGAGCAAGGAGGAGGATGGCAACACGATGGCGTGTGAATTCCTTGCTTGCGAATACACGAAAAAACGATTTTCGAAATCATTGGAGTCCCTTTATCTTCGTCGCCCGCACGCGCACGCGCGCGCACGCGCGCACGCACCCCCGCGGGTTTTCGCTTGTTCATTCTTCCGCGAAGGTATCATGCCATCACTTTCCCGCGTGTCTTGACTTTCGCAGACGGATGTTTTGCCGTCGGCTCGTGTGATTCATCCATACACACGATAGTAGACAGCAGGCATGAAGGTTAGAATACACGGGAAGATAATCAGTTGGTGTCGAACTGTCGACCCCTGGATCACTCGGGGGGGGTCGTCCGACGGAGCACCCGTCGAAGCTACTACATAGCACACTCGGTAACAGCAGCAGTATGCACGTATTTGTACTGCTGTTGGTAGTGGCAGGCGACAGGCTCCGTTCTTCCTCTCCCTCGCCAATGTTCTCTCTGTGTGTGTGGTGGCAGAGGAGGCAGAGACTCTTGCTCGCCGCATTGTAGCACACATCTACGCCCATGGAGGTGCTGCCGCTGGGCAAACTAACACGTACCACTACCCCATACAGCAGTACTACCGATGTACTGGTATACCAGGGTACCTGTTACCTGGTATACCAGATACCAAGGAAGGTATTGATGTACCTGGGATACGGGTAGACGGTAGACCGAAAGCCAGAAAGCTGACGTTGGGTATTGCCGTAGACCAGCAGTACAGAGGTACCAGCATCGTATGTAGGCTGCGTGGTGAGCGCGTACAGAACGCTTGACGAGATGAGATATATGTACGATACGATACAAGCTTAATTGTTCCCCCGGGTCGATGCTCAACTCAAAACTGAGTGACTTCGTACGTGTGTGTCGGTCGTTGGGGATCGAGACACAACGCTGCTGGTAGGCGTACTGCTGCGCCTGCAAGGTGCCTGTGCCAGTATTTTTCCGAAGCGCTTCGACCGAAAAATGACCTAAAAAAATGGCGGTTCGTCTGTTCCGGTTTGCCTGGTACCCGATCGCTGCTTCTTGTGCGACTGACTTGCTGCCTGTTGCTACGCTGCAACAATTACTGCTGCTGCTGCTGCTACGCACATGCCAGCGAGATAACTCCAAACAAATTCGCTAACGCCTATCAGGTATGGGAGGGCCAAGGAGCACGTTGTTACGCCTTGTGATGGTGATGGCCACCCCGGAAAATCTCTCACCGGCACCAAAATAGGAAACAGGCGGTAAAGTCGTACAAAATACTATGTCGGTGGGGCACGGGGCATGCAGGACGGAGATCCCGGAGACAACTTCGCTGAGCAGGCAAGCTACAGACGGAGCGGCCGTTCTGCTCTCTTCGCAACCATCACTTCCCGATCATTGCCACTCTCAAAGCTGTTTGTACCTGCAGCTGGCTGTGTGGTTGCTGCTATCGCCGCGAAAACAGCAACGATTCAAAAAACAAAAAACGTGGATTGCATGTGACACAAACAATCGGAACAGGGATCGACGGATCCACCACCAACGGGGCACGCGCTACGAACCCGGAACCGCCTGAAAGCAGACACCAGGAAGCACCACAAACGGCGGGTGTTCCACGGCGACGAGATCACGGGGCTAGGCACCTACCTCTATCTTGTCCTTCTTTTTAGATCCTGCCACGCCTGTGGCCCCGCTACTTGCGCCATTCTTCGCACGTCCGGGCCCGCGCTTAGCTGGCGGCATAGCTCCGACACTGGTAGATAACGCTCCAGCCCGCTCACCCCACCACCACGGAGCTGAGCAACCGAGATCGCGGCTTGGCAGCGCGGGACGGAAACCAGAGAAAAATTCGGAGCTGCCGTTGCCTAGCGCGCACTACGGTGAGTGAGTTGGCGCAATCGATCCTGCCGAGTACGAAAGCCGCGGGAGTTGAACGCGGCGCAGAAAATGAATTCAAAAATATTTTGTATAACCTGGGAGGCGTGCTAATGATGGAATATACTGAAAATAGAAAAGTCTCTGTTTTCACGTTATAAATGATTTTTTGAAAAAAAAAATTCGGTGACTATTAATAGTGACTGGACACTGGACGCGTTGTTTCTTCGCGGTACATTTCACAACATGACTATTGAGTGAGTACGTCAACGTGCATCATTGACGCGCTGACCTTCGTTCATGCAAGGCGATGGAAGACGGAGGGGAACTTGCCACCACTGCGTGCAACTGTCATTATATACCTGGTAGTATTTTTAAATCGCAAGCGCACGACTCGAAGATATAACAATGCGTTGTGTGCGTGCTGTGCGTGTACTTTCACGTAAACTCACATGGTGTGGCTGGTGGTACCTGGTAAGCTCTACTGATTACAGCAGCATGATGATGATGTGCTAACATTTCGCACATCAGTACCAGGCTACCCCATTCGTATTGCCGTAGATCAAGCTCCAGGGTTACAGCTTACAGAAGTATACAGCACAAGGGAAAGTACGATGAATGGGTTCACCTATATTTCCACCGACGGTGCGCAGCAGCAGTATAGTGGTAGCACACTTTTTGAACCGATACATTTTTTAGGGCGATTCAGTTACCAAGCAAAGTGCGAGCTAGGCCACGAACTACAACAGTAGTCGATGCTGGTAGGCAATGCTGGGCGACCACGAACGAACGGCTACGACAGAACCAACATGTCTGTAAATACCGCCCTGTGATGGACTCTATTCTATCTGGTGATGGTGCTCGACCAGCCGCCACCCACACGCACGTACGTATGTGCATACATAATAATCTTCATTGCTTCCATTCCATTTTCACCTCACGCTCCTCTCATTCAAAAATTGGTTTTGTTTTGGCGAGTTCTTTCTTGTTTCCTCCGTCCACTTATCAAATCAACACTACTACCCTCACCGCTCCTTTGCCCAACTGCGTAACCCGCGGCAAACCCCCGAAGCACCGCACATACAGATCATGCATCTTCTCGAGCTTGTACCCTGGTAGCCGAATGCAAGCAAGCGCGGAAGGTCGACGACAACGTCTTCACGGCTCCCTACGCCCCCCCCGAGATTCTGTGCCAACCTTCTACCGCGAAACAGCGCAAAGCTGACCACACCACAGCTACACATACGTATGATAACGCGAGCGGCGGGCAGCAATGTCACAACATGTCCCCTCCGCGCTGGTGTGACACCATCACCGGCGACTCTCCTCTACTTCCCGGTCATCGCCGTCCGAACCCCAAGGGGCGCCCACGACGCCCGCCCGCCCCCTCCGTTGCCCGACTTTGGAAGGGATGCTTCCAGGCGGAACCCAGCACCCTCCAACGTGCCGCCCCTCACGACCCCCGCGAGGTTGGCCGCTTGCGTGATCTCGCGACCGGGACAGACGCAGACCGGGACGTTTTCCCCGCCGTGAGACGCTTGGGGATCGGCGCTGTTTTTCTGCGGGCAGGTGCGAACTGCGTAATGGGGGAGCCACGGGGTGTGCAGGAAAGCGGGGGGGGGGGGGGGGGGGGGGGGCGGTGCTCATGCCTCACGCCATACATGGGGGTGGGTGAAAATTCTGAAGGATGTTCGGAATCAACGCATCTCGAGGGGTGAACACACAGCGAGGAATGCTTCTACCTTGCATACAAAAAGGACATTTCGTAACCGCCTGCACTCCCTCCCTCCCTCTCTGTCTCTCTCTCTATTTCAGGAAGCAGCATCCCGTGCGTGCGCCGCGTTGATCTCCTTGCGCAGTTGCAGCTCTTCTCGTTCGCCTTATATAGCATGCGCCACTACTGTGCCGTTCTGACACATTCGGCTATCGCAGATATTGTTATGGCTTCGTTGCCTCGCCGTTCAGAGGTGTGGAAGTGGGTTTTGAGGAGCCGCATCTTCGACTCATGTTCTAGCTCGTGGCATCGGGGTTCCACGAATTTCCATTAATTCTGCGTATACGGCCCATCAGAGTGGGCTAGTGCTATGATACTGCCTTGAATGAGGCTGAAAGCCCGGTAGTTACCTGGGCTCAAGTATTAGGATCGTATTTGTAGTACTTGGGAGGCGTATCGTAAATGGAAAACTTCCCAGCGAGGCACGAGCTCGGCTCTTAGTCTCCGCGAGCACGAAAGGAATACAGCTGCTTTTCTTCTAGCTCTAAGCAAACAACACACGTGAGTATCAACGAGTACCGACTTAATAGGCAAACCTGTCCAGGGATACAAAGTGTCCCGACCTTGATCTTAACAATATCTCAAAGCGTACGACAACTTGGCGAATACTCAGGCTTCCCGGAACTACTGTTGTTTACAGCTGTACTATGATACGTAGACTATAGTACCTACGTGACAGCTAAATAAATCGGGAGTTGATAACAATTGGCTCGAGTTTTGCTCGAAACGTGCGAAAAAAGTTTTAATACCGAAATTAGTGTAGGGCACACCCTGCCTCAGTTAAGAATTTGAGCCTGTGGCCCAAACAAATATGTTCGCAAGTGGTGTACCGCACCGTACGAATATGTATGTACTTCTCACCCGCCTATCCCGGACAGGATGCCGACCGCTCCCCATATCGCCTCGCGCAGTTCAACCACCTTCCGGATGTCGTCGCTTTTTCCTACAGGTGCTCTCCCACCCCCTCGCCCCTCCTGGCACCCCGCTCCCTGGTCGAGCCGCCCGGGGGATGCCTCTCTCGCCATTGATTCGAGCTTCTTCCGAATGGCGCCGAGGGCTGTCCGACGCCCGCTGTCGCTGTGAGAAGGCAAACGCTCGAGAATGTTGCGGACCTCGCGCCCGGGGCGGTGGTTGGTCCTGCCGCCCTCCGGAGCAGCTGGGGCGCCCGAGCTGGTGGAGTCCTTGCCGACGCCGGCGCTTGCCGCCTGCGATATTGTGTTTGCCACATCGTAAGGAGAGCGCAAGGGACAAGCACGGCGGAGGGTTGGACAGAGAGGCTTCAATCGGCGCGCATCCAGGGCAAGCGCTGATGCCATCCCGTGGCCCCCGCTTACATTTCTCAACAACAAAAACTGCAAACCAACACAATACATCAGTATTTCCCGGCTACAGCGTCCTTCGTGTTTTCTACAAACATCAATCAAACCCGGACACGTGGGGGCAAGAGATCGCCGCGTCGAAGCCAGTCGCGCGTCGATCAACCGCGTAGAACCGCCGACTGTCAGGCTCCCTCGAAGCCTTTCCCGGCCGCCTCCCTCGAGCGTAGGTAGAAAAACTGTCCAAGGTACGTACCAATTAGTACCACACGCGTACCTTCATCTGTCAGTCGCACCACACAAAACACCCACGACAACCCGATACACCACAGCAGTCAGATCTCCGAATATTTTTAAGCAACGCGTTCCGTGCACAGTCCTTTCAGGGGGATCATCAGGAGCCGGCAGGCTCAGATTTCAAACTCCAACGTACCTCGATTTCTTCAGCGACATGCGGCGCTTGCCGCCGCCCCCCGCGCTCTCCTAGCCCGCCATCGCTCCCGGTACCATAGACAGGTCCGGCCGCCCCCCTCGTCCGTCCAGCTTCCCCTAGGATAGCGCTGACGGCACGGAGGTGGCGGTCCTTGCGAGTACCCGCGGCGCCAGCAGCAGCAGGACCAGTTGCCACCGCTGGCGTGGTGTCGGTGCCACCCATGCCGGTCGAGTCAACCCCGTATTCAATCGTTGGGTCGACGGGCCTCTGCCTATTCCCGCGCTCGCTATTTCGCCGTCGGTTTTTCGCGTCCTGTTTCTCGAGGGAAGCAATGCGTTGGGTTGCGTTGTTTTATGTCATGTCATGTTGCCTTGTGGTGTGGTGTGCTGTGTTGTGTTGTGTTGTACTGCGCTGCGTTGAGACACGTACAGCGAGGTACGGTGAGGTACCGCATGGCCAGAGGGTGGTACGATGGGGCACATTGAAGCCCTTCCCCGCCCCGGCCCCGGCCACTTGCAAGGGGATTTGCTTATCGAGGCGAGACATGATCTGCTCAAGCGGAGAGAGTGCAAGAAAAAATGTCTCCGTGAAGTAGGTGCGGCCGTTCGTCGTGGAGGTACAGTGATACCACACAGGGTGAGATCCAACGAAAGAAACACACAAAACTCATGCGTCAGCAAGCATCACCTTCTTTCAACCATAGCAATGCCACCAAGAGGAGAACCTAACACCCTTTGGATATCCGGGCGGCAAGGGGACAAGCACATCTCACACGAATGCGTGAGACTCACCGTATGATCCATGGCGCCGGTGGCTTCCCCGTGCTTCTCCTCCTCTGTTGGTGTGATTGGTTCGGCGGCAAGGCTGCGAGCCAAGCTTTCTGTTGGTGATCGATAGGACAAGGGAGTTATCAGGTTACCTGTCGTCGCCTTTTTTTATGTTTACTGTCGGACAATGCGCTTCTGTTTTTTTAAAATCCATTTCATGCGCTTGCGGCTGCGAGACAAGACAACTGGCGTGTCCTGGCAGCAGTCCCGCCAAAGGGTCGCGTGATCGCGTGGCGAACTGGCGATATATACCGCATAGTTACGACTCCCCGGTCGACCTCCACTAGAAGGGTCACGAGGAATACCATTGCCAATAGCTGACACTATCAGAGCCACTGACTGTAAGGAGATTGCCCCATCAACCAAAACTCTGGACCCAACTTTGAAGTGTAGAGGTTCCTGCCTTCAACACTGCGTATACATAATCGAATCAACTGACGCGCTTGTGAGGACATTAGGCGGCCTTGGCAGATTTAGGCACAGCGTACCCCCCACATCGAAACAAGAAAGGAGGTACGCGATGCGAAAGTATTTGGCGCGGAGAGTACAGCATCGGGATTTTCAACAAGAAACGGCGGCAACCAAACACTTGGACGTTGCTGCGCTGATGTCGGACACGCTGCTGTGTAACCTCATCGGTCTGCCGGAACTCACCGGCCCTCTCGGAACGCTCAGCGGTCTCCTTGCCTAGCATTAAAGCCTCTTCCGCCACCTCACTGGCCCTTCGAGCGACCGCATTCCCCTCTCCCACGGCATCTAACACGGTCCTGCTTGTAGACTCTGGGTTGCTTGGGAAACCGGTGGCTGCAGGCGGAATTGGCGGTGGACTCTGGTCACGACCTCGACTACAGCTTCGGCTGGGGCTACGGCTAAGGCTGCCAAGAGCGAGCTTGGCGCCGTGGTTTGGGCGTCGACCACGGCCATTGCCAGCGGCTGTCGGCGAGCGCGAGCTTGTCTTGTTGACCAGAGTCTCACTGTTCGCCGGTCGGTGCAAGCTAACTTCAAGACGGTACACGCGCTGTTCCACTCTAGCCAGGCCCTTCTCTGCTAGCTGCGCGGCCGCCGCTGCCGCCACCGCGGCCACTGCCGCCGCTGCTGCTGACCTTGCTGATTCTGCTTCCACTGCCTCAACTGCTGCAGCTGCTGCCGACTTCGCCGCTTCTGCCTCCGCCAAAGCCCGACCCGACTCTACACTCTCCTCCTCTTTTTTCCTCTCTTGCCCTTGCCCGCACTCGCTCTTGTGTTCCTCGTTGTCCTTCTCCTCCTCTCCCTTCTCTGGCCAAACACTCTCTTCGTGGACGGGGCCCCCGACGCGCGGGCGCGGTGCCACTGCGTAACCAACCCCGCCACCCGGTGACCGGGCGGCTGCATCTTTTCGCAGATCCTCCAGCTGTCTGTCCACGCCGGCCATCCAGTGAGAGAGACTCGCTTCGTCGATTCCGGGCGGAACAACATGCGAAGCTGGGGAGCTACGGCGAGATAGAGGTGTCCCGTAACTACCGTCTCCTTTTCCACGCGTAGCAGCAGCGGCTAAAGGGGAGGGCTGCGAGGTAGTCTTCACCTCCTCCGCCTCCGTGCTGGCGTCGGCGTCGACATCGACCCGTCTGACTCGTTGCTCCAGGACCGCCAGACGCTCTTCAAAGGCGTCGTTGATCCTCGCCTGGTCCCGCCCCTGCTCTTCGCTGTAAGTCTGGGCCAGTCGAACTAGCCTGGTGGCGCCCAACACCTGGAACCAACCGCGCAGGGTGTAACCGATTACAAAATTGGTGATACTTTTACTCGCAAGTGAAAATCGAGTCAAAGTTGTACGTACATGGAGTACGTACGCAGCACGGGTCAAAGCTACACCGACTACTCGTAGTACCAGGTCGTCTGGGAGAAATGTGTCGTCGCCTGCTCTTCACGAGAAATGGAGGCTCCTAGTTTTATTTTCTGCCCCACTTGACAGCACGTATGATATGATATGACCAGCTACCACCGTGGATCGTGGGACCGACCGCGGGACGGCGTTGAGGCTCCCGCTTCCGCCTTAGTGTGTACGTACTCTTGCGTGCAGCAGCAACAGCAGTGCCCGAAACTGCTTGCTTTCGTGGCAGAATCGGGCGTTGACTTTTTGACGTTGGTACGGCGGCTGTTGCTCGTACTGCTGCAACGGTGATCTTCTGTTCGTATTTGGTATCTGATACACACCGCTGATGCCTTATTCCTGATACATATCGCTCCAACCGAACCAGAGGTCTTCCATTTTATTCTTGCCTTTTCGTCCACGGCAGAGGTCTGCGCGGCGATGACATCGATCCTTGCGCCGACGTTCTGAGCGACGAGGCATGCCTCGCTCACACGCTCCAGCTGCACTTCCAAGAAGTTTAGATACGCCCCACGATCTGTGAGCAGATTCTCTCCCGTGAGCACCTCTGGCGTCAGGTTCCGGCGCCGGCTAAATGCTTCGCGGTAGCTCCGGTGGCCTCGAGTCTCGGGCTGCAACATAGCGAGATGCTAACCGTCATCCACAACCGCAGTACACAACGGACACTAGGACACAAGGCAGAAATCCGCGAAACAAAACAACAAACGTAGCAGGGGGTTTCGAAATGCACAAATTATCGTGATGATTCGGGGAGCCCTATTATTTCACCCCGCCCTAAAAACACCTAAACTTCAATTATTCAGTGGAGCTCCGCAAAACCAAGGCAAGAGAGTGAATCCAAGAGACCCAAAAGGTAGCGGACGGAAACAGAGCTAACCATAAAAGGGGAGCCACAGAACGTGGCTATCCGCCTGCTCGCCGATTGCGAGGGGGGTCTGCCGTTGTCTCTACGCTGCTGTGCCACAGGAACCGGCTAAACGCTCGAATCGCGCAGGAACACCTTTGAACGAAAGAAAAGGCTACAATAATGTCGAGATCGCGGCACGCGAATGGAGGAGGGCATTCCGGCAAGGGTAACTCCGAAGTGGCGAAGGTGAGCCTGCGATGCCTCGATCGTGACCATGTCGCCGTTGCCACGCCGTATCCTCCGGCCCGCGCGCCGTGGCCCGAATCTAGCGGAAAAGGCGGCCTCCCCACGGCATTATATTGGATGACTCCCCGCGCGGAAAATAGAACGCGCCTTCCTCGTGCGGCGGGCCGCCCCTTGCATTTCGCCCTCTCCCGCGGCCGCCGTGATTTCCGCTCACCAATCTCCTCCCAGCCACGATCTCACCTGCTATTCGAGGCCCATAGTGCGAGGTTTTGGCGGATCCCGGTGGTGGCTCCTGTAGAGCCCGCGCTCCGACAAGTTCTCTCTGTTCTGACAGTCGCCACCCACCCACGGAGAGCCCATCTCCTTTTCTAAATCCTTGTGATTTTGATGAGACGAGATGTACCACGTGGAACGTACAGCTTTTAAAGAGGTTCACGCCGGCCGGCAATACCCTGCTGTAAAATATGGAAAGAAATGTACACCATCTATCTCGAGCGCGAGAAAAAGGAAATCGAGGAACGCAGCCAGCAGCAGCAGTAGCAGTGAAGGACACGACAGATACTGCTGCTGTATGTAGGCGGAGGTGTCATTCTATCAGAGTGTCTACAAGGTTTCAAGACACATCGTACTGCTGCTGTTGCTGCAGTCATCTGGGATCAGTGCTTGATTCAACAGACCCCTGCCCTCCCTCTCTTGCCAGATTTGCTGTTTGTCTTGCCGTGATGCCTGCCCCCCTTACCCTATCCCACTTGTCGCACGTTGTTCGGGGTGGGTTCTCTCCCTCACTGGCTCCTCTCATCCCTCTTCCCTGTCCCCCCCGCCGCCTCCCCTCCCCTAACGCGTTTTGCAGTATCGTGGCGCCTGCCCCGCCAGCCGGTCGGATACGGAACTCCTGGAGTTGGTGAAGAAAATGGGAGGTGATGAGGTCAAGATCCAGAGCGCCCTCGACGACTGGTGGCAAAGTGAGAAACTATTATTAGAGATCATATGTTATGTCGTACCTGGCCTAGAACAGACTTGGAGAGGGTAGAATATCAAGTACCTCTGACATGCATGTATGTACCTTGACCTGGTCAATTTGACGCTGAAAAAATCGGATGATCTGAGACAGGTTTATGTACTGGTACGCGATATTTTTCCAGGTATCCGGTATAGCTACGAAACCTGTACAGCATTGGGCTATTCTCGAACAAGTTAACAGGCAAACATTCTTTCATTAGCCTACCATAGCAGCATGCACTTCGTATTAATTGCGTGTAGTAGAAGAACGGTTTAATGTGAAGAACACACACACAATGCTGATGCTGTTGTTGTAGTATACCTGGTAGGTACACCAGTATTTATAGGTGCGAAAGGTCGTTGTTGTGCGGTGACGAGCATGACATTTTATACCTGGTATGCCAGGAAGGAGCAGGGAGGAGCAGGGAGAGGACGCAGAAGGCGGAGAAAGAGCCTCTATTCCTACTATTATTAATAGTCGCTTTCATCCTGTCCACGGAAGCTTGCGTATTACTTGCCTTCGATCCCTCCCCCACTTCTTCCTCAACCCATCGTGTATCTAGTCCGCGGTGCATTTGGTATATCGAGGAGGTTCGTGTGATTTGTACGTGGTGTCTTCCCGTGGTGTCTACTTTATACAGACAGTAGTAGTGCATTCCAGGTACACGTACATGCTATACCAGAGGGCACCGTTCTTGTCAACCTACCAAGTACCAAGGTATGTGTGTTCTTCGACGTAGTTTTATGATGCATATCCTTGTTTCGCGGCTCGCCTTCATTGATTTATCAATCTGCAATTTGTCTGCCATGTTGAGATTGGCAAGCTTTGCCGCAGACAAGTGTACAGCAGTAGTATTACAGAGGTAAGAACTTATCGTGAAGTACTGGATACCTGGTGTACTCGACAGCAGTACGTGCAAACCACGAGATACCTGACCACTGATAATAGACGTGCGGCCGAAGGTCGAGGTGTACCATACGGCTACAAAGTAGATGAGCGAGGCATAAATAGTTATGTTCGGACTCGAGCAGCACCAGTACTTTACTTTAGTTTTCGTGGTTGACGCTGTTGCTCAAGTGCTGGGGCCCCACGTATCTACAGAGTACTCGTCGTGCATATGTTTTCGTATGGAAAGCACTTTTTTCGCGGAATGCGAAACTTTTCTCGTCTGGCCGCGGGTCTTTTCTCGCGCTCTCGGCCGTGGGGCACGCAAGGGGGCGGCCGTGTACAGGGGTTGCTTCCCAGTTGTCCGAGAAAATGGTTGACACATTGTGTTTCGAGACGAATAGAACTAGCCCCTGCCCTAAGCCAATAGGACCGACCTTAACCCTGCTGACCCTAAGGCAATCAGACTAAATCTCGAAAAGTGGCAAGCTCTACTGGCGTGTACACCATGGAACGTGGCGCAAGTGTAGGTCACCGCCGGGTTCCGTGGCGCGTGCCCTGGGCTTGTAAAGTCGCGTGATGTGGCAATTAACCACGGGATTTGATTCCGCCCAGCCAGAGCCAAGTAGGGCTATGGAAACCCGCACACACAAAATGACCAGCAGCAGGTTTTCGTATGTATGTTGTGTGCTGTGTACGCGAAACCTTCACCGTGATCTTGACCCATGAAACGTGCCAGATAAAATACCAAAAATATTACCCTGAGATGGTAACCTTTTTGTGGTGGTCCGCACATTTTTTTTTCAGATCGTCCAAAACGCGCGGGGAAGTCGTGCTTGGGTCGAGCCTTGGCCTGGACTAGGGTTGTGGTTAGGGTTAGGGTTTGGTTGGGGCGACGCCTCCTCGTGATTTGCAAAAAAGAAACATCCCAAAACACGTAAAACCAAAAAATGATATGTTTGGTGCTCGATCTGATATGATCGGTGTGCTAATAAAGACCGGCAAAGGCAGCCTGGTACAGCACACATCAGCACTGACCTGTGGCATAAAGAACATAGCTCGATGCCTGATTGGTGTTGCGTGTGAGGAGAGGGCCGGGGTGCAAGGTGGCCACGCAAACAACACTCGTGATGCGAGGTGGCCAGGCGAGATGTGTGGAGATGTGTTGTGTGTTGTGTTTGAGAACAGGAACGTTGAATGGAAATTTGAACAAATTTCAATTTTCTCACAAACAGCGGTGCAATTGGTTTCGCTTCGGGAAGTCTGCCCTGGATTCACTTATGGAAGGTTTCGCTGGTGATCTGCGAACTTTCCTTTGGCTCAGTCGCCACCTCGAGCCACATCGTATACGTACAGCAGTCTCTCGGCATCCCAGCAGCGGTAGCAGCAACAGCTCTCACCCCCCGAACACTTCCTTCGAATTCCACGAGCATACGTCCAACATGAACAGCAAAGCAGCAGTCTAACGGCAACAGCCTGACAGCAATGGCACATTTCACATTGGCTTATGTGCACTGGAAGAACGCCTTTGTTTATCGTTCACCCCTGTTCAACTTGCGACACGTCCGGGATTTCAAGTTAACTTAATCCCAAGGGGAACCTTGTATTAATAGTATACCCGGGTATATGAAATACCGTACGACGACGTGCGCGAGTTTTATGCAGGCTGTATGGGCTCGCCAATAAGAAATCTACGATATGAGCAAGCCCTACGTCGAAACGTAGTGTGTGACAGCATGCTTGAACAGACCTTGAGCATAGACGATTGTATAAGATTTAGTGAAACGCTCGCCGCTCAGCGCTATTTTTTCATCCGATTTTCCTAAGCGCCCCGCCCAAAGTGAACCTCGTGTTCTTATGTCTGTACCCCGCTGGCCGGAATAATATGGAGCGTTTAGACATCAATACCAATACCAAGCGGTCCTTATATATCCATCACGCAGAGTGGTAGGTTCTTGTTCGTGACCATACTGGTGTACGCATGTGCCTCGTACTTCTGCTGTGCATCTACAGCAGTACCTGTACTGATAGATGCGAGAAAGAGTAACGTGCATGCGCCTTCTCTGATGTGGCGAGGCATCTAACGCCTTCCTGATGTTTCCGTAATTTTCGGTACCTGCAGTCGCCAGAGGTCGTGGCGGAAGGGCGCCTGGCATTGATAAACATACATTCATGGACCCTTTTGGCAATTCGAAGAGAAATATCATACGACGAAAAATAAAACTTCGTAGTGGGTACGTATTACCGCGCCGTGCGTCACATGAAGCAGTTACGTACTGCTGTAACTACACTGCTGCAACCCTGTCTGCTGAAGTAGGGGACGACACATTTGAATGTCCCAACTGAGCAAGACGGCCTGAACCGCGCGCAGCATGGCACTAATCGAACGGCTGCACGCTCCCACTGCTGTGCATAGATGAATGGTTGATGAAATCCTTACGGTAGTTGTGTAGTTGTCCTTTCTTCGTTCCTTATGCTTGGTCCCAAAACCTCTTTTCAAACTCCAAAATGAACTTTGTATATACGTGAATGTAACGGATTTTCGTCCCCAAAACGCGGTTCCAGTTTTCAACGGGTTATGCAAGCGTTTTTGGGACCCACGAGATAGTGACCTAGTGAACGAAAAAATATTGGTCCATCGAACTGCTGTGTACCAGGTATATATACCAGATATTCGAGTAGACAACGCGGGAACTTATAGTGGCGTGAGTGCGCGCGCAGCAGTGCGAGTATCATAGGATCATGCTGCGCCTGTTGTCGTCATATTGTCGCTTTTGGTACTGCACTGCTGTGCCGAAACATACCACCAGGTACGTACCAGGTATGGATTGCTCTAATTCAAAGCAAATTTGCCCCCAAATGAGACTGCGATTCCAAGAGGGATGCGTCCCAAAGTCGTCAACCATTAACCGAACATGTGAACACCATCCGGCCTGCTGTACAGGTAAGTAGCTTACCCTACGTACGTACTGCGTGAATCTACTATTTATATACCCGTATAACGCGCAATGATAAAACACCTCGTGGGACGAATTTCGCAGTCGATTTTTATCTCAAGCCTGCCTTGAGGGGGGCAAAAACAATACCTGGTAAAAGTTGTGACTATGGAAAGATCGCGTCGAGATCGTTCCATATCATAGACGCTTCGCTCGACGTTTTGCTCTTTCCTCGCTGTCGAGGATATCGGTTTAGAAATTCGTCTGAGGGGGTGTGGTATCTTATCACCCGTGTGATGAGATATTTACTGGGGACCATAGTTAATAGGACCTATGGGCGTACATAAAAACCTATATATTTACCTATTTTTTCTGACAAAATTTGGTCCCCTTAACTATGGACCCCCGTTCAGGTACCCGCACCGGCACCGGAATGCGTCTACTTGCACTGGTATGGGTATGCGATGAATATCTTTTACTCGTGGATAATATGAAAAAAATAGTAGAGAAAGACGAAGCTTGTGAGATACCTCAAAACTCGTATGTGCAAGCTTAGTGTGGCAATTCGACCGCGCGTTGTGCGGAGTGTTTTGCCTTTGTACGTAAATAGGCAGTCTGTGAGAACGGTCAGTATTTCCGTATTTATACGCAGTGCCGGTATGGAGTAGTTAGTTCGTACATATTCGTGTACCTGGTTATATCATACCTGGTAGCTGCTATATTGCTATAAAATACATCCCACTCCAGATGTTCGTTTTAATCCTCGAACAAGGAGTATTATGCATAAAACAAGCGCTCAAGTCAGTCAAAAAGCCGCTCCGAAATGTGATCCATTGGCTCTGGCCTTCCATCTCTACGTTTCGTGTTTTTCCCCCTCAACGGCGGTAGTACTGCCGTTTTTTTCTGTTGGGCTGGGCGCTGGCGGGCGCAGTCAGCCCAATGTACCAGGTATCATGTAGAAGTCAACAGCCAGTACAATATTGAACACAAACTGTTGGTATACTCTGTTGCACTGTTGTGACGAACCGGCAAACCTGGCGGCGAATCCGCGAGCCATCGCCCCCCCTCGGCTGGGAAAGGGGTCCCACCGGAGGCGTGTTTTGGTTCATTTTCGCTTCATGTCTCATCACAAATCCGGGGCAATCGTGGATGTGGATTGGTTGGGAGAGTCAAAAACTTGCCCATCTTCGGCAAAGTCCCTGTCTCTCGCTCGCTCTCTCCCTCCTCTCACTCTTTTACCCGCTTCTTCATTTTTGAGTTTTCCGTGGTGGCGGGAACTTTTTTTTTGGACGTATGTAAGGCGTAAGATTGATCAAGCATAATACGCGAACGTATCATATATATATGTGTGTACTTGTAGTGCCATGCTGATGCACCAGTACCTAGCCTTGTTTTTTTGCAACATTTTTGCAACAGACGTGGTACGTACAACAGATGTACGGAGTATAGCTTGCTCGTTGAAAGCTTCAAGCACGTTAGCGCTGCGTATGTAATAACTGTACGAACAATGCCTTCCACATCTAACTTAACCTATGGGATACATGCAGCAGTACGCACAGAAAACCGGAAACGTGGGACTTTTTGTGTTTTTATAGTTTGTCAAAAGATCGATCCCTTGACCATTTTTCTTGCCGGAATTCTGTACGTAGCTTTGAAGAGACAGGCGTAGTCACCCACCTACCTCTACGTAGACACGAGTTGGTTAGTGGTGGGAACGGGGGGGGCTCTATGCTGTACCTGGTAGTTGAGTGGATATCCACGGCCTTGTTTGTTCAGTTTGCACATTGATTTTTCATCTTGTGTGCGCCTTTTTCGTCTAATACAGGGGTCCATAGTTAACGGGACCAAATTTTGTTAGTAAAAATAGGTAAATATATATGTTTTTATGTATACCATAGATCCTATTAACTATGGGCCCCCGTAATAGTGTTTTTAGTTGGGAAGCGTCGTGCTTCCCAGCCGATTTTTTTCGGACCTTCCTAGGGCTCCAGCACCTTTGTGTGACCACGGACTCCCTGCTTTTAGACTTGATGTGAGAACACAACAAACGCGTACACACGTGTAAACACGGCTTGGCTTGTCAGATTGCGTGTCGGGAAGGTGGAGTTTAAGCCTCCTGGGGGGTTCGTTTTGATTGCTTGCATGTTCCATGCATGGAAACAGCGAAACGGTTGACGGAAAATCCACAATAATACGCACCTGGTATATTACTGTAAAGTATATCGGCACGTATTATACGAATGAGGTGCAAAATCGGTGAAGGGGTCGAATCTCTCGCTCACACCAGTGCACGACAGCAGAGAGCTCAAGGTCCTAGTAGTGTGGTGGCCAATGGAGCTGCCGCGGGGAACACATGCAGGGGTTTCTTATGAAGCGAATGGCTTTACTATACCTGGTATACTGCCAATAGGAGTAGACGGTACTTACTTAGTTCCGTCGGCCCAGACTAGTTTCTTTCCGCTCCCGACACCTCGCCGTAATGCGGCAATCCGACATCCTCGCTTCTTCTATTGTATGATTACAGGAACCACCACACGGTGAGCACACGACATTGCCGGAATTGCAAGCGAAGCGCTTCATCAATACTTCGGAGAAAGCGGCTGAAAACTGATCATGGGGCTGAATACTGACATGGAAGTTAATATCTCATCGTCGACATGCATGTTCAGCAGCAGCGCACATACTTCTGTAGTATACCGAGCCTGGTACTCGTGTGCTCTTTTGTTGTGTAGGGGTTGTGCATGCACACGTCGTACATACTCCCATCGCATGGACTGCAGTGCAAGACGCACACTATGATAGTTTGACCCCATGTCCTCAGAGGCGCCTCATTGCAGAGAGCCCCGATATGTGCAACACCACCTTGTTCATAAATCCGCGTGCGATTGGTCGAGGCTTCCCCTTCGGCAGCTATTTTTAATAATCAACAAGACCACCGGAACTCGCGTGGAGCCGCGCGACCGCCCTTTCCGATCTCCAGCGCCCCACATGGATAATGTTGGTGACGGGTTTGGTCTTGGCCTATGTGCATCATGGAACTTGACCAAAACGTATCGCGCCATTATTGCTGCTGCAGTGTACAAGGTGGTGTTGGACGCATGGGGGTGGGCCCCCTAATTGCACGCCGGTTATGCGAAGAAAACTTTGAACACCACCACCCTGCTCCCGCTCGGCATCTCGATCCCACCCAACCTATAAGCACACCCCGACCCTGCTCCCGCTTAGCACCCGAACGTCCTTTCCCCACCCAGACCTGAGCTCTCCGCGCTGACCCTGAGTGTTTTTATAGGTTGGTGTTGGCAGGGCTAGCAGGCAACATTGATCCCGCGCTGGCCTGATCCACCGAAATCGAGGGTCTCCACCAAATGGCAACAGGAAAAGCAAAAACAGACACTTGGAGTCAAGTCGGCATTTTATCGATGTATACTATTATGGAGGACCACAGTAGTAGTCAGGACCCATCATGCGTGCAAAAACCTGTATAATACAGTATTTCTATGCAGCAAATTTTGGTCCTGACAATTACTGTATGTTCCCTCGTAGTATTACGCTGTATAGGTCATGTTAATCAGAACGCACGATGGATCCCAAAACCCAAGTATTCCCCTAGGTTTGCCGTCTCCACGTTTTTCTGGATAAAATGATCTGTACTTAGTATTGGATGATGCCTGCAGTAATACCGTAAAAAAAAAAACACAAAAATATAGGCCTCGGTGAAAACGGCCTGGGGCGACGGACCGTGTTGGGTTGTTCGTTCTCCAAAGCCAGAAGAGTAACCCAAGGCTGCAAAAGTGAGCATCGCCAAGTTCCGTGTGTCAGCACCCCTTCGAATGAATTCCCGGGGTGCTTTTCTCGACGACGGTGGTACAAAGGCCGAGCGATGCATGCGTCTCCCTTATCATGCAACATGCTTTGACGGCATGTGCCACCTTTGTCGAGGAGAAAATCAGCTCTGAAAACCGTTTCAGGGGGGTGTATTGCGTGTTTTAATATACGGTAAGTTTACAGGGAGCATGCTGTGACTACAGCGGTCGCCTGTGTGGCGTACTTGGTGTATAGTATGAATTCGTTGCTTTCAAAGTTAACCTGACAATACTCTGTGGACAACTCTAGAAACCTACACACCCCGTAGAAGGCGCGATCGAATTGTCACACTGAGCTTGCAAGGAGGAGTTTTGAGCAATTTTTCGATCTCACAGCTATGTTTTTTTTTAATTCAATATGCGGTAGGTGGGAAGACCGCTAAGCTGAAATCGGCAATCGTCGCCGGGCGGAAATTGGTATATTCAGCTTGTCGAATCACCTTTCTGACGTCATGGTTAGAATTTTATGTTGTCAGCGAACGCCGAAATGTACAGCAGTTCTTTTATTTATAGGTCTTTAGGCACCATTCGAAACACCATGCTGTTCGTAATTCTAGAGAGAAACGGACGGGAGGTTGTACTGGCTGCCGCGATGATGCAACAGGTTTCGTGGGGGCGAGGAAAGACTAAACCCAAAATACTGTCGATTACTCTGCGATTCCACGTGGGACCTCGCTTTTGAAAGGGCCCGAACAACTGCTTTTTTTGGGAGGCTGTCTTACCTCCTCTTTTCTTTCATCTCGTGTTTTATGTTTGTGGCTTGTTTCACTGCGCTCGTGCGAGACTGCTGTCACCTAAAAAAATATTTGCGAACCTGCGACCGATCATCAGGTCAAGATCGGAGGAACTATCAACTTCCCTTTTACGTAAAACGTCCCGAAATTTTTCAAAACGTCATTCTACCAACCCCCTGTCTTAACCCGCCTAGAACTTAGTATTCGCAACCACGTTTTCGGGAACCACGGCGTTCCCGGTGGCTTGGTAGGTGGTCCGCGAGCCTATCAAGACCAATTTAGTGAGTTCGAGTCTCACCGAGTGCATGCTCGTACGTACGGACTTTTTCTTGCATAAAATTGATTAGCGGAAAGCGCGAGAGCGTGAGTTAGCCGTACATTCGATGAAAGTCGACGAGCAGTGGGAATGCTGAACCCTATGCGCGATAAAAACTAAAGGCACGTACCGGGGGGGAGAAGGGACGACACCTGTGACCACGGCTTGTCCAGAAGATCGTCGACGGTAAAACCTCCTACGAGTGGTCTGGAAAGTAAAAGTGATTATGAAAAAAAAAAAAATAAAAAAATAAAAAAAATTGGTACGTATAGGCGTGGAACTTCTTCCGTTGGGACCTTTGAGGGGAAATGTAGCGAACAAGTTGTTTAGCGTAAATGCACCGGGGTACCAGGTATACAGCATCGGCGACTCGAAGCAGCCGGGACTACCGGATCAGTTTACAGACAGTATTATCGCGAACGGCAACCTCAGGAGATGAACCAAGGACACGCGCGCGCAGCACGGTGCAGATAGAGCATGGCACGAATTCTCCTCGAACGATTGACGGGTTGGTATAAAGACCGAAATTGTCAGTTGTTTAGTACGAGCTGTAAACCTGCTGTGTGATTGATGTGCCTGGTACCTGGCCGGTGCTATTGAAACACCAAGACAAAGATGCTACGTATATACGTATACTACAGTAGTACATCTAGTACCGTGTCGTGGGAGCCTCCGGCTTGACTTGTTGACTGACCTCCCCTGCACTAAAACCATAATAGAACAAGGCCAAAAGACAGACACCTTGACGTGCGCGAAAAGACCGGTCTCCTAATCTAATTATATAACATATTTCCTTGAAAAGTTTGAGTTGGGAGTGACACCCTTGTCGTGAGTTTTTTTTTTTCTGTGGCCCCGGTGGGGCTGCTGTGGGGTGATGGGATGAACATCCCCCGGAGAAATGCCCTCGTCTGCTGCCGTCTGATCTATTATATATTTTTTCACCTCTTGATGAAGAAACGAGGATGACAAATACCTGGTACCCGTTTTTCGGGGGGGGTGTTGACGTGAATATTGAGCAGGGATAGTATTCCCTGCCAGAGTGGTGATCAATCATAGGCTGCACCGTAAGGAGGGTTGAGTTGGCACAAGGGTGCGCTCGTTTTTATCGGCGCTCGTTTTTCGTCTCGACAACGGCAAGGGTTGCTGAAGTCGAAACGTTCTATTTTTCGGAAGGCTCGCGAGACCACGGACCCTCTCCGAAAACGCCTTTGTTGTTCGGCGTTGGCCAAACCTTCCCCGTTTTTTTCTGGAAACTAATCGAGAGCGAAAAAAAAAAAAACGACCGCTGCACCCCCTGCACAAACGAACCCCGCGCGCTCTTCGGTGGTACGTTTCGGTTTTCGGGTATTCTTTTATTTTTTGGTTTGCTACGAGCGGGCTTGGGACCTTCGAAAAATATTTTGTGAGTTTATGTACTCGAAGCGCACGTGACTGCAGCTATGATTATGTGCCACGTACTTGCTGTTGGTGCTGCTGTAGAAGGAAGTACATGTCAAGCGTACGCCGACGGCTGATGTGCTAATCAATGTACTTACTGTACATACAACTTTGTCCCTATAAATAGTAGCCGTTGAGATTGAATGTTTGTATACTCAAGATATTTATATTTGGGACAGGGTGGTACGTCAAGAAATTGTTTTTCCAGGTCTGTTGAACCTTTTTCTTGGTGCTGTTGTTCTATGCATGCCGGTATGTTACTGTTTTTTCGTGTGCCCGAAGATGGAAAATAAATATTTCACTTTATTTCCGGTACGAGTTAATTAAATTGAAATTGAGGTCAATTTAATTCGTACCCGTGGTGGTTATTGAAAATTTGAAGGCAAATTGAGAGTGGTTGCTTTTTTTTTTTCGGGTTTCTCGGCGGGCGCAACCATTAATATTAATAGTACGCGATCGTGCTATAACGTGTACGTGTACTCGTACCTGGTATTATTTATAGTATGTCATTTCTGCTGACACTTATCCTATTCATACTCGCGTAGTTGTTGAATGCTGAAAATGAGGAAGGGCCTTATGTACTCTCTGGTTTGTTGACTGCGACCCTGAGACTAAGTCCTCCCGGTTGGATGTCACCGTTCGCTTTTTTTTTTCCTTTTGCTTGCTCTTCTCACTCGTGGCTCTTGTTGCGCTGTTTCTCGCTCTCGACTCATTTTTCGCTTCTTCTCACTGCTTGCTGTCTGACTCTTATCGCGCTTTTTTTTCTCGCTGTCAACTTTTCCTACGCTTTCTCTCGCTTTTGACTCTTATTGCTCTCTTTCTATGACTCTTTCTCCTATTGTTTTTAATAGTATATATATTTTTCGTTTTGGTGTTGGTCAACTGGTCCCGTACATGCCAAATATATACATATGTATACACATATATATATTGTCGTGCCTCAATTATATTCGCTTACTGGTGGTACAGCAGTGTATACTTATGGCGGCATACGGCAGGGATGTTCACAGAGTACCTGGTGCATTGTAGTAATGTTGAAAAAGGCAAGAGTAAACTTGAGTTGAGCACGTAAACCAGCCTTTATTTTGTTTTATAATGGCGTAGTATATAGTAGTTGTTGTTACACCTACGCTACGCTTTCATGGCTTTATGTAACTTCTGAAGCCAGCCCGGAGCATCGGTTATTATTTAATAGTCCCCGTACGAATATCTGTGAGTGCTGTTGAGGTGATGCCCCCGCTGTACGCTCCGCCGCCGTGGACATGTAACGTCTGAACCCAGCCCGGAGCATCAGTTATTCATCGTCTTGGTACGCTCACTTTCCGCGTATGATCTAACTGCCGTAGCGCTACTAGTACAGCAGTAGACTGGTATATGATATCCTGCTATTGAAAGCTATTTTCGGGGGACCACAGTATATAGGACCTACGGTACACATAAAAACCTATATATTTCCCTATTTTTACTAACAATATTTGGTCCCATTTACTATGGTCCCCCGTAGTAGTGTGTACAGCAGTAGTACTGCAGCAGCATATACTGATTGTGATGGTGTGTACGTACCGGATTAAACTACTTAGGATTTGACTGGTTTGTCCCCAGAACGGGACTGCAGTTCTAAAAGGGTTTATAGATGATGGTGCAGATTATGCAACTCCCACCCTTATCTCCCACGATAGATCTAGACCAAGCAGATGCTAACCCGCCGTTGTGAGTTGTCGTGGAGGATCTGCGTATCGTGCAGAGCATGCGACTCCAACACTCCCACCCGGCAACATGAGCTAGATCGTAGATCGTACAGGTCAGGAATGCATCTGCCCTGAAACATGTAGATCATGTTTGTTTGTTTGTTTGTTTTTTTTTTTTTTTTTTCAGCATCACTTTTACTTTCCAGCCCACTCGTAGGAGGTTTTCCCCTCGACGATATTCTGGAGAAGCGGTGGTCACAGGTGTCGTCCCTTCTCCCCCCCGGTACGTGCCTTCATTTTTGTCGCGCATAGGGTTCAGCATTCCCACTGCTCGTCGATTTTCATCGAATGTAGCTAACTCACGCACTCGCGCTTTCCGCTTATCATTTTTTTTATGCAAGAAAAAGTCCCTACGAGCATGCACTCGGTGAGATTTGAACCCACGAAATTGATCTTGATAGGCACGCGGACCACCTACCAAGCCACCGGGGACGCCGGCTCATGTGGCAATTGATGAATCTGTCCGAGTTAACTGCTGTAGTTGTGTACTTCTTTCTCGCCCTGTCCGGAGATGGTTCTCATCGTTTGGGAAGTGGTCGCTCGGTAAGTTCTTACGAAAGTATGTGGTACTTCAGCCGTGGCTGGTATATTTTTGCCAGCCGGTCGCCGCGAAGATTTCTCGCACAGCTCTACTGCTGGCCAGCAGATTTGAACTCCCTTCGGGAGCCTGCTCCCGTTTCGGGCACGAATGACTTGGAATTAGACTGAACTACATACGTGTGTACAGCAGCGCAGTAGTACATACAAAGGGTTGGCAGCAGAAACAGCGTTGACTGTCTTGTGTGCGTGTTTCGGCTGTCCGCCCACACCGTCCCGTGCTCTCCTCGCCCTCGTGGCCTTTCCACTCGCGCGACACGTAAACCGACAAACCATGTCACATCGCGAGTCATCGAAGTGAGTGGTTTTCACCTGCCAGTGTAAATAATGTCTACTAGAGTACAAGATGTTAAAGTCGTCCCACAGCCTCCTGCCCCAGCTAAGGCTGACTCAGACCACAACATCTTGTATGTCAAAGTCCGACTCAGTGGTCACTTTGCGTCCAACAGACAAATACGTAGACCGACAAAACGCCGAGAGTTCGACAGGCAGCTTTTTATGTCCGATGGAAAGTGTCGTGAACGAGTAGTCGCGAGGGTCATCTCCACTCTCAACCAGCTTAACCAGCCCCGTAATACGTCTGGCATGGTTGAGTTTTTCACTGCGGCTATTATTGATGCGGTCGAAAAAGAGGTAACACCCCCTCCACGTCGCCACCGCAGACATGGATGGTGTGAGTCTGCCGAATCCTTGGCCGCATTCATATTAGCATGGACAGCGAGGGAGGATGCACGGCAATTCTCGCGTGCCCACCCCCAGGATAGAACCGCGTGGAAGACACTGAGATCTACGTGTGCGAACCTGCAGAAGGTGATTGCCGCAGGACTGCATGCGTACTTCGAAGCGTACCTCGCTGAAACCGAACGACTACTAGCGAACAACGACCAGAGAGGCTTTTACAAGCACCTTAAGAGTACGGTAGGATTGGAAGGGACTAAAGCGAGAAACGAACAGTTCATTAGGGACGAGGATGGCACGCTGTTGCGGGATAAGGTGCGAATTCGTGAACGGTGGGGGAGGTTTTACCGCAAACTTTTGAACACGAAATCGCTTAAACTCGATTCCACGATCATCGACCTCTTGCCACCACGACCGCTTAAACTTTCGCTCGGAGATGAACCATCCATGGACGAGATGACGGAAGCACTTAAGGGGATGTCAAACTGGAAAGCTGTCGGGCCAGATGGTCTCCCGGCCGAACTCCTGAAAATCGACCACCCCGCATTCGCCCAGTGCTTTCACAACATCCTTGTCAATGTTTGGGTTACAGGAGAAGTCCCCCAGCAATGGAAAGACGCGATCATCAAGGTCCTTCACAAAAAGAAGGACCGAACTGATTGCAACAACTACAGAGGGATTTCGCTGGTTGCCCACGCAGGCAAAGTCTTGTTGAAAATCGTCGCGTCGCGCCTCAGCAACTACTGCGAGACCGAGGAATTACTCCCGGAGGAACAGTGCGGCTTCCGCCCCGCACGATCAACGATTGATATGTTGTTCGTCGTGCGCCGGTTGCAAGAGCTTGGAAGACAGAGGAAAATCCCCCTGTACTTGTGCTTCATCGATCTGCAGAAAGCGTACGACTCTGTCGACCGAGAGCTGTTATGGGAAGTACTCACACGTTTTGGCGTACCAACCAAGATGCTGAGAATTATCCGTAATTTCCACGATGGCATGCGGGCTCGCGTGCGTACGGATGACGGCGAGCACTCGGAATGGTTTGATGTCACGCAGGGGCTGCGGCAAGGCTGTGTGCTGTCACCGTTACTGTTCAACGTATTTTTCGCTGCTGCGTTGCACGTCGTACTAGTACGCTTTAGCCATGACGAAGCAATCGTAAGGGATTTGGTCCAACTTAGTGATGCTGGAGTAGTCGGGACGGAGGAGCAGGAGCCGTTGGCGTGCGTACGAAGGGCTGTATGGGGCATGTTGTAAGCCGATGACGCAGGGGTTGTCTCGAAGTCGGTTGAAGGGCTCGCGAAAATGATGACAGTCATCGTGACTGTCTTCGAAGCAGCAGGCCTTACGGTGTCGGAAAAGAAGACAGAGACTATGCTTCTACAAACGCCAGACCAGAAAACCCTCGCACCACCGCTCGTTATCGAAGCAGCAGGCCAGAGGTATAAGCAGACGGCCCAGTTCTTGTACCTAGGCGGCGTTATCCACGAAAATGCTGACCTCTCGCTCGAAATCGACCGACGGATCCGTCTCATGCGAGCATGCCTCAAACGGTTCGGCCCGGAGCTGTATGATAGGACGACCGCCCCCCTTAGCCTGAAAGTCCGAATGCTGAAGGCCGAGGTGATTGAGACCCTGCTCTGCTTGTCTCGTACTGTCTGACGCCGAGGGGCCGGGCATAGTTGACGAACGCTGGACGATGGTGGCAGACAAGGTAGCAAGGTACCAGGCGGGCCAGCAGGGAGACCCTGGCTGTGCTACTCGTACCATAAACTGCTGCCGCTACCTGGAGCATGCCTTGTGCTTTGTTTGGTTTGACTGTTATTTTTACCTTGGTTCTTAGTCTTACTCTGTTGACGACTAGTGGTGTTTTCTTGTTTTTCTTTTTTTTTCCAGCTCGTTCTTTTCAAGTGTCTGCCACGTCCCCTACGTGGGGGTACGATGGTTTGTTGCTATACTGAAGTATATACATATACCAGGTATCGTTGATGCATTTTTTTGAGCTATTCAGGCCCTCCGGAGCTTTTTCTAGTGGGGCTTCAGAGGGAAAAAAAAAACCGCGACAAGAAAAGGGAAAAAGGACGATTACAGCATCGGCCGTTCTTGGTTGGTTGATGTAGCTGTCGTAAGCCAAAGTAGAAAGAACACGCAGCCGTGAAATAAACCGGGCGCAGCTTGGTGGTTCGCGGTCGTACTTGTTTCTGTCCCTGGTCGTATAGGGTGGTTCACAATGACCAACCATACCATTATTTCGGTCGTTTTTATCTCCTCGTCCCGAAAAAGGGTCATACATAACCCTTTTACGACCGCATTCCTGTTTCGGGGTCTGTCCCCAAAACGGGACTGCAGTCGTTAAAGGGTGGTTGATAATTGACCGTTATTATTCCGTTGAATTCAGTCACATTTGTGACAGATGGCGATCTTGATTATCTGTTGATGAGACTATAGCCTGCCGTTATGCGATGTTCTGCAGGATCTGCTTTTTGAGTACACAGATCCATCCCAGGTAACTTGCGCTACTGCTGTAGATAGATAGATCATGCAGAATTGACGGGTCAATTGACGGGTCCCGCCCGGCAACATCAACTGCAGATCATACAGATCAAGAATCTACCTGCCATTGAAAGATCTAGATCGTGCAGCCGGAGGCGAGATGATGTCGGTAACAGCCGGCCGTCACCTAATCGCGCAATTGTGATCATCATTTACCACCTACAATCCGAACGCCGCACCACATAGTGATTGATCGCCCTGTTTTCACACCTTTATTGCGACCACCACTATTAATAGAAACATCAAATGCATACTTGACAAGAGTACACCTTTTTTTTGGGGGTCCCAGGGGGGGGTATAACCAGAATCAAGCAAAACTCAACTAAAAAGAAACAGGTTTTATCTAATTCCGACGAAAATCTCAACTCGCTGTAGTGTTTTCAAGTCTGCCACGGTGATGAGTATTGCTCCGTTCTTGTTTTGTGTTTTCGTGTACCCCCGCGTATGATGGCGATGGGCGATAATGGTACATGGAGAGAAATCGTACAGCATCATGGATGAATGCAAGTTTTGACATGGATCAGCGGTAGACGTGTCTTTCTTGACATATATCGTACCAGGTACGGTGTATTACCGACCGAAGGGGTGCCAGATTGCGCTTACTGCTGTAAACACTGTTATGTTTGATGATGATGATCCCAAACTGGGTCAGAGACGGAGATTGAAACTCCGGTCCGGCGTTTCGTAGCTGGGCGCGCCGTCTGCGTACAAAGCCTGCAAGGAGGTAGGGGCAGACCACTCCGCTTAGAATACTCGGATGCCATTTGACGACGAGTGTCCGCTACATGGACGATGGGTATACCCCGACTTATCCCTCTTTAGGACTGCAGTCAGTCCCGTTTTTGGGCCAAACTACTCAAATTCTATGATGTTTGTCCCCCACACGGGACTGCGGTCCTAAAAAGAAAGGGTCGAGAGGGGTGTGGTGTATATGGGTCGAACACATCTCTCTTAACTATGTACGGGCAGCGGGAAATTTGTAGCTTTGCGTGGTGGAGGCAGGTCCAGCCGATTTTGCCTCTCTCAACCGTACTAATCTCTTGGCGCGCTCTCTTTCAAGTCGGGCTACCCACTGACTGCTGCTGTAGTACTCCTACTCCTACTTGGCGCTTGGGTTCGAATGTCGGCTCGGCTGGCTGTTTTTTTTTTTTTTTAATCCTGCATGCACGTAGGTGTCTGTTCGGTCGCCGAAAGCGCTATTGTTGCGCGAGTGGGCGAAATTCGATGCAAATCGACGAGCAGTGAGAAGCGCTGAAATGCACTCTCTGCGCGATAAAAGTGAAGCCACGTATGGCATATACATACAAGGCGCTTCGCTCCGCGGGCGGCCTACGCCGCCCGCTACGCTCGCTCAGGAAGGAAAAGTACATCAAATTATGCGAAGCGGACAGAGGTCCATGATTGCCTTTGCTTTTTTCATGACCCCTGTAGTTGCAAACTGGCGACTTGATAGTGCCAGGAGTCCCCGCCGCCATGCTTCAGGAGAAAACAGCTCGGACGCTACATATGCTTCGCGTCGCGGGCGGTTTTCCGCTACGCTCGCTCACATGTCGTACATACGTACATACCCCGGGTAGGGTACTTCTTTTCTTGTTTCGATATTATCCTCTGTGTCTGTGCTCGTATGTACGAAAGATAAGCACAGCACGGCACAGCCACACAGCAAAAACAATGAAAATGAAACCGAAAATGTAAAATATCTGAAAGAAAAAAATCCCAGTCCCCTTTCGTGTAATAGTTTACTACCTGATTGGAACACCATACACCAGCCAGAAAGAAAAAATGAAAAAAAGAAAAAATCAAACAGCAAAGCTTCTATCTCAGCCTCGTACGCCGCCCGCCCCTCTCGCGACCATCTCGCCACTGATTCAGTCCGGGTAAAGCTTTTCTCCCTCTCTTCCACAGTGAGCCCCGTCGCCCGCCTCGCGTGAGGCCCGGTGCTCACCGTGGACCTCGACGCAAGCTCGACAATGTTGGTGCTCATTAGGGGTACCTCCCTCGTGTGACTTTCAGCCCGGTCGCAAAAATAAGCCCCGCTTGAATCTTGCAATCCCGAACGGCCCTTAAATATTCGTACGTACTCTATCAAAAATCACAAATGGAGGCCAGACAGAGCCTATTGACGAATCCCTCGTGTCTCGAGGCACACGTGACGCATAGGCACGAAAGCGGCGACCGCGCTCCTTGCAACTCCCCCTCTATCCGCCAGCATCCGCTGACACCCGCGACGGTGCCGGGTTCGCCCGCGCAACCGTGCTCGGAGTACACGCACGCACACGAAACGAAAGAAGAAAAAAGGAAAGAAGGACTGAAAGTACGACGAGAAATGGAGAAAACAAAGACCCGCTGGAAGGGTCCGGCAAGTAATAAAAGGAGGCGATTTCCAAGTGGGAGCTCTGAGAGGCCAGGGATATACCAACCGAGCACGCTCAGAGATCGAGATCTAAGTAAGTAGTTCTATGTACCGGGCGAGAGAAGGGACGATACCTGGGGATAAACTAAAAACGCCCCCGCCCCCCCGCCCCCCCAACGTTTACGGCAAAGCGCTTGACTAGAGTTGGATAACTTTGCACACATCTGACAAAAGCCGATTAGATCAGATCCCAATTTTATTTCCTGAATCAATCGGGGATGATAAATTCCTGCCGTCCTGTTTTAATTTTTTTTAATTTTTGATTTTTCAAGGTCTCTCAAAATCCATTTTTTTTTTTTCCCCTTCCAGACGACCAAGGTGAATGGGCGACAGCCACTAAGAAGAAGAAGCAGCCCGCTCAGCAGCACCCTCGCGGCGGCGGTCCTGGTGGATACGGCAATGGTCCCGGAGGATTCGCCAACGGTGGTAGAGGCATGGACGATCGGAGGGGTGGCGGGCGTGGAGGCATCGCCGATAAGATGCGGGGGGTGAGAGAAATGTTGGGGATTGTTCGTTGGGTTTGTCGTGGTCGGTGTTTGTGTGAGCGACGTTGCCACCAATAGTTGTTGATCGTTTGATGGGTTTTTTATTGATGGTTGATTGATTGGTGTTTTGGTTGTTGATTGATCGTTGAGTGTTCGTTCGTTCGGCATGGACGATCGGAGGGGTGGCGGTGCGCGAAGGAATCGCCGGTAAGATACGAGGTGGGAAGAGAAGGATGTTATTTGTTGGTCGATTTGTTAGTTGGTGGTTGTCGATGATTGGTCGGGATGTTGACTGGTGGCCGTTGGATATGTGGGGAGTGAAAAAAAGCGCGCAGGGTATCTGTTTGTCGGTTGGTGTTGACTGCTTGGTCGATGGGTGGCCGGTTTGATTGATTGGTTAGGTAGTTGGGGTTGGTTGTTTTCTCTTGTTGGGTAGTCGGTGTTGATTGGTTGCTGATCGTTGAATAGAGTTGGTGCATCCTTGCATGGTTGGTTACTGGTGGTCGTTGGATATAGTAGGTGCATTCGTGCAGTACTACTGCACTGTGGTGAAGAGTTGTATGTGGTGTCGCGTACTCGTCTATTTCTGCTGGAGAAATCTAACGTTCGACACCTCCAGCAGACCACGATCTAGTTCATCTGGATCCTTGCCTGCCGTTCTCTGAGGTGATGTGCAGGATCTGTGTGTAGTACAGATCCAACCCAGGAAGCGTGTCCTCGTAGACGGTGCAGATTTTTCGGTTTCCACTTGGCAACGTTGAGAAACAGTAGTGGATCACACAGATCAAGGATCTACTGTACACCTCGCCCTGAGAAGAACTATTAATAGATTATCGAAGTTTGAATCGATGATCTGCTGTCCTGAGGTGTGAATACGTTCCCTCAACTATTTTGGTTACTATTGGAAACAGGTCCGCCTCGACGATCGTGGTGGTGGTGGCGGCGGCGACCGTGGCGGAAGCTCCTACCACAACGACGGCGGTTATCGCGGAGGAGGCGGCGGAAGGGGTAGAGGCCGCAGCGCCCCCCCTCCCGGTGGCCGAGGCGGTGGCGGTGGTCGCGGGGCCGGAGGGCCGTCGCAGGGGAGCTGGGGAGCTCCCTATTCTGGCGGCGGTAGTGGCGGTGGCGCGTGGGGAGGCGGTGGTGGCAGGTCGAGTTCAATTCCGCGGCAGGTGTGTGTATGTGGGTCGTGTGTACCTGAAAAAGGACGCAGGGGCGGGGAGAGAGGGGGGAGGGGGGGAGGAGGGAGGGGGTGGGAGGAGAGAGATGGAGGGAGAAAGAGAGCGGCTGTGTTGGAATGGGTTGTAGTGCGCTGTACGATACTACTTGGATGTAGTTAGGGGACACAGGCGTAGCGATCCACTTGGTGTGTATATAGAAGCGCTTTTGTACGGTCTTGTGGATCGTCTAGGGAAGAGCGTGCAGCAATACCGTACACCCATCATGATGCTGCACGCGTGTTGGTCGTACATGGCCCCCACGTTGCAATGAGATACCTCTTTTACCTCTCGGTAGCCAGAACGTATTTCGGGTAGCTGATGCCGTCATCATGTAGTATCGACGCTTTTCTCGTCTGAATTCCTGGAAGGGTTGAAGTAGGAGAAAGCTGCACCCCACCCCCTCCTCTCCACGACCGACCGTGCCTCCCCCCCCCTCCCCCCGTTTTTCCACCCGGCCCCTATTCTCAACGTCCCCTCCGCCTCACCCCCACCCTCTTTTGTCTACTCCGTTTTTCTTGATTTCTCTTTCTGTCTTTTCTACCGCTCGTCATCTCTCCTTTTTCTCCCTCCCTCTTTTTTATCTCTCTTTCTCGCCGCACCCCGTCTGTTTCTCTATTCCCCCTCCCCTATGGTTTTCAATCTCGGTCTTTCGCGCTCTCCATCTCTGTCTTGCTCTCCTTTTCTCTCCGCCGCTGTGTATGCTGCAGCAGGCGGCGACGGCCAACACATCGGCCGACTCGGGCTGGGGCGCGTCGGATTCCTCAAAGCCGCCGCCGAGCGGCGGTGGCGGCAGCGCCTGGAACGGCGATGGACCCTCGGTTGCGGCGGTGGCAGCTGATCCAGCAGAAGACGGCAGCTCCACCGCGCCGGCCGTGTCCAGCGGGGGCGGCTGGGCGGCGGCCGTGGGCGGAAGCGCGCCCACGTCGTCCCCAGTCCCAAGCGCACAGGCAGCAGCCATGGGCGGCGACTCCTCTGGAGGAGGAGGAGGAGGCTGGGGTGGCGGAGGTGGCGGTGGCGGCAGCAGATCTGCGACAACGAGCTCGATGGCTCAACACAACGGCTGGTCCAGTAACGCACAGGACCCCGTGGCTCCGACGCCTGTAGGCGGCGGTAGCGAGCCTCAGCCTCCAAAGGAGGAGGACCCGGTGGCGTGGGCGCAGTCTAACCTGCCAGCGACATCGGCGTGGAGCCGCGGAGCGGCGACAATCATTAATCCCAAGCCGAAGCCGGCGCCGGCACCACCGGCGCCTCCGGCGCCCGCCCCCGCGCCCTCCACCCCGGCAGAGCCCGACGCGGCGCAGCCGCCTCCCCTTGTGGCCGGCGAGTCATCGTCGCCGATGTCAGAACCGGCGGCGGTGGCGGCTACGCCGCCATTGACCCCTCGACAGCAGAGCTCAATGGCGGGCGTGGCGGGCGTGACGGGCGTAGCGGGCGTGGCGGGCGTGGCGGAGGTGGCGGTGGCGTCGCCTGTGGCGGTGTCTCCGTCGGTGTCGCAGCCGATGAGCGCGATGAGCTCGCCGTCTCCCGTGGCACGCCCCACGGCGACAGCGGCGGCGGTGGCGGCCGTGGCCGCGGCGCAGCCTTCGCCCCAGGCAAGCGATGCGGGGGCGGCGGCCACGGCCGCGGCGGAAGCCGCGGCAGCAGTGGCCACTGCCGCGGTGACAGTGCCGACGCCTTCGTCGGTGCCCGCATCACCAGCGGCAGCTGTGGCGACGACAGCGGTCGCAGCGCCAGGTGCTCAGCTGCACATGCAGCAGAAGGCGCAGCAACAACAACAACAGCAGCAACAGCAGCAGCAGCAGCAACAACAGCAGCAACAGCAGGAGGTCGTCTCGAAGGCTACGTCTGTGGTGGTGAGAATAGTGTCTGTACCTGCAATAGTATATGGTGTCTGAATCTAAAGTTTATTTCGCTGGTCTATTCATAGTGTAATACGAGGTACATGTTTAGACTACGTATGGGTCTTGCCCTATATCCATGCATGTATGGCCGTGTCTTACATACTTCGTGTATCTGCTGCTAATATTAGTCTTGCAGAGGCTGTGCCCGCGGGTCTCATCAATCTCGGACTGTGTGCAACGTATATGTCCGTGTGTGTGTTTTCTCGTTGTTTTTCTGTGTGACTGGGCGTATTGGTCTGGCAGAACTCAAGCGGTTCCGCCCCCGGCGAGGGCCTGAAGATGGGCAAGTGGGGTTTGAGCGACACCATCGCCAACGACGAGTCGTTCTTGAGCTTCGGCCAGCTGTCGTTCGGTGTACCGGACGTGAGAGGGGCGGACGAACAGCCACAGGTGAGGCGCTAGTGAGGGGAGAGGTGAGGGAAAGGGATTTTTTTTTGTCTTGTTCCTGTTTCGGTGTCCGCTTTTGTCCCCGGGGTTTCCTGTTATATGAATGACTTTTATTCGTAGTTTTTTTTTTTTTTCGTGATGTGCGCTTTTTGTTTGTGTGTTTTTTCTTGTTTTGTCATTTGTTTTTTTTTTTTTTTTTTTTCAAAGATTTTGAATTGCGGCTGTTTTTGCGGCGCGGTGTTAGTGCACGCTTTTTTTGTTCGCTACTGCTGCCGTTGCTTGTGCTTTCTCGAGCCTGGATGGATGCCCCCACCCTCCCCTTGCCGAGCGCACCCGACCTCGCCTACCTGACCGCACCCGATCTATGTTGCCTATTGCAGCGTTTCCATTTAAGATGTAACCTACCACTTAGAAAAAAAATGTAGGGGACGTGCAGACATGAATATGAGTACCAATCGGTCCTTACATTTACGTTCAGAGTGATCCCGTTTTGGTACTGTCATATTTAGACCTTACGGTGTAGCTTGCTGAGATTTACATATCTCTATTGCACCGCTGCCGGCTCCCGCCCCCCCCTTACAACAACGCAATCCCCATTGCACCACTACCCCCACAGTGTCCAGCGACCCCCACCCCCCTGTCCACCAATGCAACCTCCGTTGCAGCCCAGGCCTCTCAATTTCTAACGACGAAGAAGAAAATCGAGCAAGCCTCGCGTGCTGTTTTTATGTATCCTGCTTGCAACCCTGTTTTGCAGGCGACGGCGTCGGTCGGCACCGGTGGAGGGAACGGATGGTCCGGTTCAAGCATGGGTTGGGGAACGAAAGACACCGCCACGTCCCCAGTAGAAACTCAAGTGAGTGCGTGGATGAGGGGGTGGGAGTGTCGTGGGGTTGGATGAACTTTGGCGGGTTGGTTGGTTGCGTGAGTTGTGGTGTTTGGGTTTTCAACGATTGTCGAGTTGGGTCTATAACGATATAGCGATCAACAAGAAAAACAATGTCGATATTGGATGCGGATTCACGCCTCTCGCGCAGATTATAAATCGATCCCCGCGTACTGCATGATGTAGATTTTCAGGGCAAATGACCATGAAATTGCGATTTATTCATTTTTTATTTTATTTTATTTTTTTGCATGTGTCTTTTTTTATCACACAGTCTGTGACCACCGAATTAGTCGTATCTCTGTAGGATGAGGAATCAGGACGGGCACTGGGTGTACTGATGAAGCTGGGTAGAAAAAACAAGTTGATGTGAAGACAACTACAACAGATAGACTCGTGATTTGTATGGTCTATACATGTATATATATACATATATGGAACCCCGTCTTTCGTAGAGTTCCAAATGTTCCCACGGTGATTGGTAGATTTGACCTGCTACCGAAGGCTGCACGTTTCCCTTCTTATATTTAGGGCAAAGAGAGAGCCCTCCACGTTGGGTTAGCAGCGTGGAGAAAGAGAGAGATCGAGTGAGGTTCGGACGGGCAAACGAAGCCCGTCTCGACTTGACGGAGGCTCGGGTTATCAAAGCCGAGTTCTCCCGGTTCCCGGAAAGATTCTTCGATGTTGATAACCACTCATGATATATCTTCCATGGGTATATATATATGTACGTATTAGCTCATGTTGCGGGGTGGGAGCTTATGCGAAAACGCTTTTCCTGGGTTGGATCTGCACTCTGTATACGCACCTTGCACATAATCTCATAACCCCAGGTTTAAGACCTACAATAGGTGGCCTATTGTTACGGAGGGCCTAGAGCAAGTAAGACCTACGGTACACACATGATGAACCTTTATATGTCCCTTTTTTTACCAACAATATTTGGTCCAATTTACTGTGGTCCCCCGTAATAGTAGATCGTGACGTGTCCCAACATGTGGACACATATTTCTCAGCGAATGCCGTCCATGTACCCGGTGCTCAGGCTCTTTGCTCGCCTCAACCACACGGTCCCGTATTTTTTGTCGTCTTGATACATCATCATGCGTTTTGTTTCTTAATAACATGAACCATTTGGCGACAGAGTTCCAAGCCACCGGCTTCTCATCGTCGGTCACGGCGTCTCCGTCGGTAGCTGTACCGGTCGGCGCCGGACCCCCGCCAGGTCTCCCCCCCCTCAGCAACGTGAAGCAGGTGAGTTGGGCTGGGCGGTCTTTGGCCATTTTTTTTTTCATGTGATTGTTTCAGTTTTCGGTTTCGAAAGTTTGGTTTTATTTTTTTTCGTTTGGCCCTACTTCTTTTCTCTCCGTTCAAGTGCATAGCTTGCTCTGCCCTTTTTGGACATTTCCCTTAACCCTCCGGGTCGTTTTTTTTTGTTTTCCTCCTTGCGTTATTTGAGAGACTGGTTTTGTCGCACTTTTTTTTTTCTTTGGTGTGTACCGGTATATGAAACTATTTGCCTTGTTGGTTGTTTTTTTTTTTTTTTTCCCCCGCCCCCGTAATCGTTTTGAGCAGGTGCATGAGCTTGAGGCAGAGATGGACAGCCTTAACAAGCCCCACCAGCAATTTGCCCAGGTACACACATACCACACCATACCGTACCATGGCATGTCATACCGCAACCCCGTGCGGGAGATGATAGCACCATATACTGTCAGTACGAGAATACGATGCAAAGGCCAAAGGCAGACTAACTGACTGCTTTGTCGCGAGGGGTAAATACCTTACGTACTACGTCAAGTTTAGATATTTCACTGTCCTGAGACACGGCGCCTTCTCACGTAAGTATAACCGTCCGTTCGGCTGTTGTGTCAGGTACATTCGTTGCTTCTTGCGATTTTATTGATGCCAGATGTAAATAAAGGGTACCCTTGTAGTTTTTTTTTTTGGTCCTCTGTTTTTTTTTCGCGAACACTGCGCTGACAAAATCGCGCTCGACCCTGTCCCGTTGACCACCCACGCCCCTTTCCCCCTTCGTCCTCCCCACCAGGCGCCCAAGGCGCAGAGCAAGCTCTCTGCGGCACAGCAGCAGCCGCCACAACAACAGGTTCAGCAGCAGGTGCATTTTGTTGAATGGTTGATGTTTTATAGGTTGGGGTATAGTTGGTTGGTTGTTCGTGATTGGTTGACACGTACACTAAGCCATGGGTCGAGCCTCGCTCTCGCCGGTATTCCATATATATATACCAGTATGTTTTTTTTTTTCACTTGAGCCCACTTTGAGAGCCAATCGGGTCCGAACAACGCCTCTTTTATCTTGTCTGCGAAACGCGAACGTTGTCGCAGTGCTTTTGCCCGCAGATTTTTTCGTTTTTTTCTCTTTTTTTCCACGTTTTTGTTCTTTCGTGTTGTGATGTGTTGCTGATGTTGAGGTGAGATGAGGATACTATTGATAGTGAAATGTAGTGTTGATTATGTTGATGGTGAGGAGGATGGTGGTGGTGGTGGTGATGATGTTGGTGGTTGGTGAGGTTGATGATTGAAGGTGATCTTGATGATGATATTGGTGAAAATGTTGACGATACTGATCATGACGTTGATGTCGATAGATGTTTGTCGCTGACATCCGCACGTCGAGACGGTGGTTTGTCCTTGACTTGTACCTTGGCGTCTTTCTCTCGTGTACGGTATGAAAATTGCCCCACATGCTGGCGCTGCAGGTATCCCAACCATCACACACGCAGCCTGCTTCCCGGCAAAGGACAGCACGCGAGATGCCTCAGCAACAGTCACGGCAACAGCAAACACAGCAGCAGCCACCACAGCAACAACCGGCGGCAACGGCGTCGGCGGCAGCGGTGGCGGCAGCAGCAGCAGTAGCTGCGCAGCAGGCGCAGCAGCAACAGCAACAGCAGTCGCCATCACCGTCCCAGCAGCCCCCGCCCCCCCAGCAACAGACCCAACCGTCACCGCAAACGTCGTCTCAGCAGCAGCAGCAACAGCAACAGCAGCAACAACAACAGCAACAACAGCAGCAAGCGCAGGCGCAAGCGCAAGCGCAAGCGCAGGCGCAGGCGCAAGCGCAAGCGCAGGCACAAGCGCAGGCGCAGGCGCAAGCCCAGGCGCAGGCGCAGCAGGTGCAGTCGGCCGCCCTTGGCCACTCCTCCTCGCAGCACCAGCAGCAACACCAGCAGTCGTCTGCTTCCGCGTCTACGTCGTCGTCTTCGGCGCCGGCTGCGGCCCAGCCGACTCAGCCGCAGCCGCCTCAGCAGCAGCAGCAGCCGCACCACCAGCAACACCACTCCTCCCAGACGCACAGCAGCAGCAGCAGCAGCCAACACAGCAGCAGCCAGCACAGCCAGCAGCAGGCACACCAGGCACCGCAGGTACGGGGAAAGTGTGGCTCGGATTTGCTGGTATTTTCAGGGGTTTCCTATTGTGGGGAAGGCCTCTTTTTTTTTTTTGGTTTGTGCGGTAAAGTTGGCACATTGTCCCCCCCATGTTGCCGATCGATGCCTGTGGTGTGTGTGGTGTTGAACCTACCACTACCCCTGCGCTAAACAGGTGAAACAATTGGTACACCCAGTGCTTGAAAGTACATACTGGTGTAGTGGAGTTATGCACATGAATTTTCTCCTTCTCTTCTCTCTTTTTTTTGGTGAGAACCTACTATTAATAATAGGGAGTTGATACTTTCTCGGCTCGACTACGAATAATATTTAAATACAAGTGGGACCAAGAAAAACGTGTTTTACTGCTGAAATTTATGTATGCAGGACACGCGTGCCTCACGCAACAATTGGAGCCCGACCCAAAGTGAGAGTTTTGTAAAGTGGTGACGCGCACCGCCCGTTTCAAAATGGACGATTATATATATATATATATATATATATATTTTACCGTCCTCAGGGCGATGTTCTCATACCCCCCAACCCGACGTGCCCCGCCCAGACATTGTAGGAATGCGAGGGTCTATGGCCGTACGACTACACAGCCATGCATGATATCGAAACCCCCCCCCCCCCCCCCCCCCCCCCCCCCCCCCCCCCAAAAAATGACGAAGGCGAACAACAAATGAGTATGCCCCTTCCCCCCCCCCCCCCCACCACCACCACCACGTACGCAAATTATTACCTGGAACGTCTTTTTGCCGCTGTGAAATTATGTTAACTGTTGATATATAATCGGCGCTGTAGATAAGTCCGTGTCTGTCTGTCTGCTGCGGTTATGTTCGTCTCGTGAGTTTTTGAACCTGTTGTGGTATCCACTTCCCTCGCCCCCCCCCTCCCCAAACAGACGAAGGAAATAACAACACCTTATTAACACAAGGAAACCCGTCGCCGTTGTCGTCCCATCCTTGTGTTGGTTGCGAAAACCAACCTGCTGTCGTATTCAATTCGTTTTTTCCTTGATGTTGCAGCGGCAGCAGCGACAACAGGCGGGGCGAGGGGGTTACAACAAGCCGCAGTACTCCAGCAGCTCGACGCTACCGCAGCAGGTACTAAGAGGCGGACAGACAGACAGACAGACAGGCAGACAGAGCCGCTATAGAGCTTGTGGGTCTGCTTTTGAGCATGGGTTTAAGCTTTGTACGCGCGCGCATGCGTATGCACATGTGCCGGTGCTGGTGCTGGTGTGTTGTGATCTGTGGGGCGTGGGTTGGTTGGGCTTGGGCTTCGCGCGCGCTGCAAGCCTCAAAAGCTGCTGCTGCAGTTGTCGTTTCGTGTCGTCCTCTGTTCTACTTTGTTCAGTGCATCCGCTTTGCCGGCCATCTGCCTGTCTCTCCGTGCGTCTGGGTGTTTCGTTTTGTAATGGTGTTGACACAGTCTATGCCCACCAGCCCCACCGTCGCCCCCAGCCCCCAACTCTAACCCCCCGCCGCCGCCCCCGCCCCCCCTACCAAAACCCCAATCTCCAACCCCAATCCCGCTGCCCTTGCAGGGAAACTACTACGGAGCAACAGCTCGAGCCTATCCAGCGCCGCGAAGCCGGCGCCGGGAGGCGTCTACTCGGCGCCGACACCACCCTCCGCCCACGGTGGCGGCGGTGGCGGCGGAGGCGGGGGGGGGGGGGGGGGCGGGGGTCACGGGAGCAGTTCCCATGGCTCGCCGGGAACAACAGCCTCGAAGCCGCTGTACGGTGCGCAACAGGCGGCGGCAGCAGCAGCGGCGGCGGCAGCAGTGGCGGGGGTTTCAAGCGCAGCAGGCGTCTCCGCGAGCGGGGCCCGGGGG